>JARFJB010002295.1:815000-877500 GCA_036346205.1 Vesta saturnalis | reverse complement strand
ATACTTGGTCGATGCCTCTAGATCAACCGTTTTCGAGATATTGGTTGATGAACAGTTCAATTTAATTCCCTATAATCCTTAGCTAATTGGAATTAAACATCAAAGTTATGTCATGTTTGCATTTTTATTTTAACTTTGAATTTAAGAACGAAAATGAAGAAATAAATAATAAAACTAAAAAAAGAAATGTTACAAAAGGTGTTCCACATGATGACTATTTGTTTCGATACATAATCTCACTCGTTTTGATAATGAGCGGCGAATCTCTGAACATGTTCCCACATTATTTCTGAAGGTATCGCAGGCATCTACAGTGGTATGCTAAAAGTTAATTGGCCTTAACTTTTTTACCACCCGGTATATTGACGTTCCGTTTGAATTAGTTTGTTCTCAGATCAACCGAGGAAAATAAGTTAATAAAAATGAAACAAAATGTATAAATTGGTTTACTGATGACTTACGTGTTCTTCGTAATAAATTGACATTAAAAAAGCAACCAATGCGCGTGAAATTGTTTAACTGTACAGTGCATCCCATTTTTGTTGAGACAGCCAGATATCTCGGTTGTTGTTGAAGATAGAACTTGCGTTTCTCGGTCCTGGTCCACTTTTTGGGAAACTCAAGATGGCCTGAACGGATTTTGCTAACTTCTTCGTTTATAAATTACAGGGTTTTTTGAAAATCCACACTTTTGATCCTCCATATCTAAGAAGTTTTCAGCGATAATGTCAAATTGAAAATTTGTCCCATAGAGAATTTTACGTGTAAACCAGGGGCGCATTGAATTTTCTTTTCGTGGTATCGTTATGGAGATAAAACTCAAACTTATGCTTTTTTCAATACAACACCCTGTATTTTATTATCTCATTAAATTACTTATTTTTTTTTCTTCGAAATGATATATAATATATAAACATTAAGTTTTAAAAAATGCTCCAACATTACTAAAACATTGAATTTTAATAGAGTGCCGTGGATTTCAAAGTTTTACTACAGGGATTATTATTTGTGATTTTTTTATAGTAGGTCATGGATGCTACAAACACTGTTGATGACTTTTGGAGCATTGTTTTATCAAGTGACTGTGGAGAAATCAACACATCTGCTGCCATGATGATAAATTTTGATGCGTTTTATTGTATTTGTGTTTGGCGATTTTGTTAATTTGTGAAATTTTATAATGGCTGAAAGATTTCTTCAGAACAACGAAAAGTATGATATCATACAATGTTTCAAACAATGCCATGAAAATGTTGACGAAGCATTAGAATTATATTTAAACAGGTAAACTAGTAATTTACAATAAGACATTGTGTGACATATTGTTTTTAAAACGACAGATATCCAGAGAGGCGTCAACCTAGTCGAGCAACGATATTTCGACTAAAGAATAATCTACTAAATTATGGTGCGTATTCTAAACCCCGACCCAAGACGTATAACAAGGAAAATAATGAAGTGGATGAAATAAATGTCTTAGCTAGCGTCCGTGTCTCTCCTCAGACTTCTTGTACGAAGTTAGAAAATCACACTGGCGTTCCCCGATCACGGGTACAGAGGATTTTAAAAAAACATGAATTGAAACCCTACGAAGTGAATATTGTTCAGCATTTATACCCTGGTGATGCAGCAAGGCGTGTGAATTTCTGTAATTGGTTTTTGAACCAAACTCGAAGGGACAATAATTTTGTGAGTAAGTTCATATGGTCAAACGAAGCCAATATAAGCAGTGCCGGTTTATTTAACAGGCAAAATATAAGGCACTGGTATGATGAAAACCAACACCTAATTTTTGAGGAACAACAACAGGCTCGATTTGGTTTTAATGTAGCCTGTTTCTCAACGAAATACCGCATTTTTGAAGGGGCTCTCAACGCGGATAGATGCTTGGCAATTTTAGAAGAAGTAATACCAGAATTCCTGGAGAATGTTCCCCTCGCCTATCTTAATGCCATTTACTTCCAACAAGACGGTGCCCCTGCCCACAATTTGAGGTTGATTGTGTCGCTTTTAGAAGAAACTTTCCAGAACTATTGAATTGGAACAAATGGACCCATTAGGTGGCCTGCAAGGTCACCTGATTTGTCAGTGGGGTTTTTTGAAAAATAAAATATATGGTAAGAGGCACAATAATATTGAAGAACTTCGTGCAACAACAGAGGCAGTTTTCCAGAATTTATAAAATCGGCCTTTCATAATTTTAAATGCATTAAGTCGTATTAAGAAATTGTGTCAATTGTGTGTTAGGGAAAATGGACAGCAATTCAATGAATAAGTTATCGAATAATTTCGAAATGAAATAGTATGAGTAAATATTTAATAAGTTGCTTATTCTACATTATGAACTTTTTATTACTATTTATTTGTTGCTATTAGTTACCTACGTATTGTGTTTTGTTAGTGTGTTAGTATTGTTCTTGTTCCTTTCATGGAAAAATCACAAGTAGTATTTCTTCAATTTGAACTTTTTTTGTATGAAAAATCCATAGCCTACTATTAAAAATCAATGTTTTAGTGATTTTGGAGCATTTTTGAAGAATTTATGTTTATATATTATATATCATTTTGAAGGAAAAAAAAGGAATTTAATGAGGTGATATGCAGGGTGTTCCATTGAAAAAATCATAAGTTTGAGTCGTATCTCCATAACCACACCCCGAAAAAAAAATTGAGTGCGCCACTGAATTCTACATAAAATTCTCTATGGGATAAGTTTTCAATTTGACATTATCGCTGAGAAACTTCGTAGATATGGAGTTTCACAAAAAAGTGGCACAGGACCGCGAAAACCGCAAGGTTCTATCTTCAACAACAACTGAGATACTTAACTGTCTCAACCAAAATGGGATGCACTGTACAGTAAGATCCGCTAATATCAGATCGAAAATTTTACCAATGTAGCCGATAATGTAGTAAAAGGAGTAGAACCAGTATCTGTGCATTTTGATCCGTATTGTTAAAACGTAATCCCTCGCACATTGTTTATCAAGCCAATCTGTAATTCCGAAATAATTAGTGTTATCAATAATCTTAAATGATCAACTTGTAGTGATATCTATGGAAAGCAGTGTATCCCCGCTTACTCATATTATTTTATGTAATCAGTGCATTCAACAGCATACATTTCTTGTATGCATTTCTTAACCTTGGGAAGGTAGTACCAATTCCAAAAACAGGCAACGATAATGAGACTAATAACTTCAAGCCAAGGTCAATTTTACCTGTTTTTTTCTGGTTCTGGTAAAAAATCAACTGGTTTATTTTTATCGCATGAAATCAAGTCTTTTGTGAAGAGCAATGTGCGCACAGAAACGGTAAATCTGCCACTCTAGCGATCTCTAAATTATTACAATCAATATCACATTCTATTGATGAGAAGCAATTAAGTAGCGCAGTGTTCGTTGACCTTACAAAAGCGTTAGATTGCGTTAATCACAACATAATATTGAATAAGTTAAAATATTATGGTGTTCGAGGATATGGAAACCTGTTGATCAAATTTAACTTATCAGATAGAAGCCAAGTTGTTAAACTAAATGAGTGTGCATCATCTAAACTCTCAGTAAGATCGGGTGTCCCACAAGGTTAAGTTTTGGGTCCTGTCTAATTTTTGGTTTACTTAAATGTTTTACCTAGCAAAATACCCGCGTCTCAACCTATTTTATTTGCTGGTAATATCACGCTTATTAACTTCGGTTATAACGCCACAAACGAAACCAGTCTATGTCTCCAGCAGGCTACAGAATAGTTCTCAGTAACCAATTTAAAAGTGAATCCCTAAAAAAGACAAGAATTAATTGTTTCATCATATGATAATGTAACGTTGATAAAATTTTTAGGTATTGAAGTAGATAAAGGTTAAGTTGGGGAAGTTGCATTGATTTTATTGCTACTAAATTAAACAAAACTTTATATCAAATATGAAAGCTAATTTCGTTAATGTCTCAAGAAACTACAATAAATTACTATTATGCACATTTTTTTAGCGTTATGTCATTGGCATTATTGGGGCAACGCGTCTGAAGCAATAAAAATTCTAGAATTCGGTTAATATGTAAAGTGAACGCAAAGAAAAAGTACGCTCCTCTTTTCAAAGATTGCAAATGAGCACAGAGGAACCTAGTTTTATCAAATATTATGAAAACTTTCAAATGTAGCATGATATTATAATATATCTATCAAAAAGTAGTTGAAGTTAGGGAGACATCAGTGAAAACCCAAAATGAATATCTTTTTCCGTTTCAGAGAAAACTCGAATTGTAAGCATTTTGGTGCTTATTATGCCATTTCCCAGAATTGGATATGAATATAGCAAAATCTCTATAGAATGTGTTTTCAACGATTGTTATGCAAATAAACTTAGTTTCCAATAACGTTTTACCACTTTAATATTAATATATAAATATATTATTTTATTATAAAACGAAGATACAAGAACCATGAATCAAATTTAAGGCTGTATTCGTAAATTAAATGATGATATTATGAAAACGAGACTACATGAATATAATAATCTAAAATTTAACTAAAATTTTATTATTTACCAATGCTTAAACTGTTGTTCGTTATTCTGAATACATTTAACTAATCTCTGACGAGTAGAGGCTACCGTTCTTTGAATTTCAGCCATCGATGTGCTATTAACAGAAACTTGTATCCTTTCCATCATATTTTTTCTAGCGGTTGGTCGAGTGCGACATACCAAATCATTCACTCTCCCCCATAAACAAAAATCTAAGCAAGTGAAATCAGGCGATCTGGGTCGCAATAGAAATAATTTCTTCCTATCTACCGGTTTGAAACCGAAAGTTAAGATATTCACGTATACAGGGTGTGTTTCAAAATCACCGACAAACGAAAACTGGAGATTCTATGATTCAAAATAAGACAAAAATGATCATAAACGCTTTTCCGAAAATGCTTCCAACCGAGATACAGGTTGATTAAAATATACTTTTTAAGGTTTTTAAGATTCCTGAAAACTACAAAAGATACTACACTGAGATTTGGTACACTAAATGTCTAATTAAATAAAATTAATTATGTGAGTTTGAGTCAACTGACTCCATCCAGTGGCGTAGAATATTTTAAGTTAATCAGTTTAAGTAAAAAACGCAGCTTTGTAATTTAAAAAATATTATTTTGATAGATTCAACATTTAATTTTTTTTTATGATTGTGGACCTGAACAGGCTAATAAGGCCTATCGTGCTAAAGCACTCAGAACACTTAGGAGGATGGATAGAGGGATAATGAATTGCCAATAGATGCCTATGAACAGCTACCTTAAATTTTCTCATATCATAAGTGAGAGGAAAACGAACTAGAGATCATTCCAGAGTTTAGAAGCCGTGTAGAAAATGTGGATTGCGCCGTTTGGTACGACAAGTGGAGATTTGTACTGCATACTGATGATGTGAATGAGCGAACGAGTGTTTCTCGCAAAGATAGCCGGAGATGGTATCAAAGAATGTAATTCACCAGCACAATAGCCGTTGTAATAACGATAATGCAAAGAAAGAACTGAAACCATCCTTCTATGCTCAAGGGACTGTATGTGAGAAGTTAGATCATTTATAAGCCTAATCGCTCTCTTTGAATACGATCAACGATATCGAAAGCGTATGAGCACTAACCCAAAGGTGAGAATTATATTCCAGGTGAGGCAATTTGGGCCTTATACAGCAGAAGGAGTTGTCAGAGGTAAAGTACTGCTTAGATCTGTACAAAAGCCTATTTTACGAGCAGCTGTTTTGGTGGCTGACAGAAGATGGTCAACCCATGAGAGATTTGAAGATATAGTCATACCCAACAGAGTAATAGAGTCTGAAAACTTAAGAACTGAGCCATTCATACTTACAACAGGAAATGATCGATCTTTTTGCGGACATAAGGCAACACTGAGTTTTGTTAGCATTAAATTTAACTAGATTATTGCTTCATTCGAGAATACGTTGAATGTCTTTGTTGATTGAATTTGCCTTTCAGCTTTAATTTCTTGATTTGACATAGAAGGTGGATTATCACTATGAGTAGACTGAGATGAACTACAGTGAAGAGTGCTATCGTCAGCAAAGCAATGGATGGTTAGTTGTTGAAGAAATAAGGTCGTTTATGTACAGCAGAAAAGTGTAGGCGCTATAACGGATCTATGGTACGCCCTCGTTAATGCTAACTTCTTTTGAAAAAAAGCCATCAACTACGACACGTATTCGTCTTTTATCAAGGAAACTAGAAACCCAGTTGATGAGCAAATAAAATCATACTTAGTGTTTTTTTGATTCGGCACCCCGTTTTTGGAATATTTTGCATTAGCATAAACGATCACATTATTCAATAAAAATCAAAATTTGTTTTATTTTACAAAAAAATAACGCAGTTAACTATTACGTACATTATTAAAGAGATATTGAAGGAATCAAAAATAAAATAATTATTATTTTTATACATATTGTTCAAAATGTCCTCCTTCCTTTTGAATGCAAATGAAACCTAACACGCTGAAAAATTTGTGGCGTAGCCCTAATCTCATCGCATGCCATCTGTATGCGATTCCAAAGTTGCTCGCGATTATCAATTTGAACAGAATAGATACGAGTTTTCAGATAACACACAAAAAAATCCAATGGGTTTAAATCTGACGATCGTGACGGTACTTACTTTCGTCTAATCCAGCGTCCAGGGAACCATGCATTTAAAAATTCTCTGAAGTTTCTGTAGAATGTGGTGGTGACCATCATGCATGAAAGTACTTTTGATAAACATATTATAATACGATGCTGCAATTTGAAAGTTTTGTAAAATTTGATAAAACTAGGCTTCTCTGTTCTAACGCTCTGTATTTTGTATTAACTATTAAAATTCTAATACTTTGAATCTGTTATGGAAACTTTTCAACCAGCCAAAATTCGTGAAATTATGTTCACTGTACAATTATAAATTTGTTTATAAAATATTTTGCTGTACTGAAAGATTAAATCATTTGTTAATTTCAAAAGTTGTAGACGAAGTATAAATTATATAGATAGAATATAATATTTTAAATATTAGTGATAAATTGTTAAATTAAAATAAATCTTTTTGTAATATATGATATTTTGTAATTGTTTAAACAAATTATATTTATTATATTGAATAATCATATATTTATGTTTTTAAGATAATTTTGATATCTATTAATGATGTCAGAAATACACTGTTATCAGTTTCTTTTCGATTGTAAAATTGTTGGTCGTTATACCTGTTGAAGACTTCATGATTTCATAGTGATCTGAACAGCACATATGATGTAGTCAACATATTTTTTAAAAATGGAAGCTCAAAACTTAGTTTAGGATGCAGGTATCAAGTAAGTCATCCATGACGTATTGAGCCACGATGGGGCTTAATTTGAACCCATGTGCTGTTCCTGCAGATCACTATGATGAAATCTTGAAGTCTTCAACAGGTATAACGACCAACTTAATTTTACAATCGAAAAGAAACTGATAACAGTGTACCTTTTCTGGACACTCTATTAATCCGAGATGACTCTAATGTCATAATCCTAGACTGGTTCAGGAAACCGACGAGTTCAGGAAAGTACCTCAATTATTATTCAGATCACACATATAAAATGAAAGTCAATTTAGTTCTGGGTTTAAAAACAGGATCACAAAAATATCCCATCCATCATTAAGACAAAAAACTTAGATTTACTGTTTATATTACTCAAAGACAATTCGTATCCTGAATCTATGTTAAAGAAACTGCTATACTTACTCCTAACATTGAAGACCAACACAATATCAGCAATAATAGTCTTTTACGTAACAATGAACCATTGGATGACGAAGAGGTGGAAACTGAAATAAAAAGTACAGTTCAATATCTTACATTAGTACTTTTACTCCTAAAATTAATAAAATTCTCAAACTAGATAAGAGCATCATCATAGCCCCTAAAAACATTAAAAGAGTTAACAATCTATTCAGTCAGCTTAAGGATAAGACCGCCATTTTAGACAAAAACAAATGTTATATATAAGATCCCTTGTAGTAATTGTAACCAATCATATATCGGCATGACTTCAAGGAATCTTAGATATAGACTTACATCACACCGCAGTGACATAAGAGTCAGAAAAGATGCTTGTGCTTTGTCACAACACGTACATTCCACTGGACACAGCCCTGATTTCGACAAAGTGCAAGTCTTGACCTCTGAATCAAATTTATTCAAAAGAAAGTTTTTAGAAATGGCCCATATACGCTGTACAGACTATGTAATGAATAAGAGAAGTGACACTCAAAATTTAAACATAATTTATTCTAACATACTTTATCTAGATAAACACAGAAATCATAGGATGAACCATTAACGGATTACCTTAGTGGCAGAAGGATTTATTTGTGTGGATTTTACCATTTTGTTTAGTGTAAAAGAGTTATCACGAATGGGTTCATTTGGTATTAATCTCCAGAATGTCCCACATAGAAGTAAAAGTCCTATGTAATAATAGACATTCAAATAATCTTAAATGGTCCTATTCATAACACTTTTTACATTATCACACAATCACATTCAACATATTAATCTACTTATACATTGATTTCATAACCATTTTCTTTGTTTTTCCTATAACTATGACAATAATTTTAATTTTTTTGTCAAAGTCCAAAAATTGATTTTGACATCTAATTTAAATTTAAATTGAAATATCTTCTTTCAATGCTGCTTCAATGTTTTTAACTGTATCCACGATCGTAAGTTATTATCTTATCTTAATTTTATGTATTATCAACGCATAACTTCTTGTAGATTGGTTGACAAAGGTAATAAATTTACTGAAAGCTTCCCTTTGAACAAAGGATCTTTATTTTAAACTAGCCCCACAACCTTGGCTGCTACCCACTAAATCTTTCTTATTGTTATATATATATATATATATATATATATATATATATATATATATATATATACAATTAGCAACGTTGGGCAGAATTAAATGATAATTCAAATACCGATAAGAAAATTCAACATTGTTGCCAACTTTCTAAGATATCTGAAAATAACTAAAAATCGTCCAAATTTTCAATCGGCTACATCTTTTAGTGAGATGTGGTTTATGTTGTTGTCGATGGTGAATCTGCTGGAATTCGGTGGTGGATGTATATTTTAGGATTGGGTAAAGGTATAATGAGTATTAAACTTGCTTCGTAAAGATATTGTTTTGCCTAAACGGCAGTCAATAATAGTAACGTTATTCCGTAATTCCTGGCAGTCCCTCGTGGTGAGAACTCTGAAAGGATCGAGTAAAAATGACATCCTGGTTTCTATTAATTTGGGAAAGGGACTGACTTATAGTACTCGACGTAAAGTTATTACCTCTTCCACCGTCAATAATAATTTCACTCAGTTTTCAGCTACACGTCCTCGTGGTACGAAGTGTGAGAGGATCGTGTTAAAATAACTATTGAAACACTGTTAACTCGGGAAAACGGAGATTTAGTCTTTGAGGTTCGTCAAAGTTACTATCTCTTTGGGACCGAAACCTCCGTCAATAGTAATAATGTCAATCAGTGATTTTTTACACCACCGTGGCACGAACTGAGAATTTCGTGTTAAGGATAACTTCCTGGGCACAATTATGTTGATTTGTAATAGTGTTAGCCTATGGAATATATACATGAAATTATAAAATTAGTATATCAGGTAATACAGGATTCGCTTTATCAAGTAGGTTTTAATAATTCGAAAATCTACAGGTATAATTTATCAGGATACTACTAATTAAATAGAGCGGAATCGAGAATAGTGAACTGAAAAGCAGGTCGGATATTTATAGAGAAATCGTACGAGTAGGGCAGAAGTGGAACTAATGGCATTTATTAAAAATGCCATAGCGGTTACGGAAAGAAATAAGAAATAAGTTTTTATAGAATTATTTACTAGGCTAGGAATATTTATTTAAGAATATTATGATCATTGCACAGTGCCTTGTGTAACATATGTTTATTTGTAAGTCGATTTTAGCCAAAACTTGACAAAACCAACATATTTTAGTGATCACTCTAAATATACAATTTCATTAGAACTTGATATGAATTAATCACATAAATATATGTTAACCTGAAAAAACCCAAAGCCGCCTTCCTATAAGCTATAAATATAGTTTAACCACTTGCGTTCATATTTAACTAAATTTTAGACACCCGTATACGTGCACAAACGCACACACACGTAGGCACGCACGCACACACACACGCACCCACGCACGCACACCACACTCACACGCATATCCGCAACCACACCCACACCGACGACCATTACACCAACAGCCAAACACACTCACATTGAGACATCATGGCTGCTCTTGAAACTTAACCAAATGAGCTAATAAGTCGATTTAGGATAGTGTAAAAAACCGATTGCATAACCTTCCATACCTACATATGTGTATGTACTTTGAGGATTCAAAGGATGTACCTAATAGATATAATTTCATTTACAAACTTTTAAGTTACATTCGTTATTTTATTTTACTGTCATTAAAATAATTGTCAAAATTATCAAAACATACATTTTTTAAACGACACCTATAGGTGGTTATAGACCCATTCGATGGCTTATTTTTGCTGATTTCAAAATGTATAGCTTTGTATGTTTAATATTATTAGTTAACTCACAATTTTCAAAAATTGTAGTTGTAGTATTTACTAAACAAATCCAATGTTTGCCGTGGTGTCTGTGACAATTAAAAACAAAACTCTTCTTCTGAATAAAGAAATGATATGCTTTTTGCTATTACGTGTCTAACAGAGATGCTAATGCTTCTTCGAATTTTATTGTCAAACTTATATGGAAAGAAGACAACCTGATGTGAGATTATTTGCCAAACTCGAATCGAATTAAAAAATATGGGTCTTTACTAAACCTCAAAATTTTAGAATTAATGTTAACACAGAAACAGAAGCACGTCGAATTTAAACCAACTACATCTCTTCGTGAAATTGCGAAACGAGTTCATCACTTCCAAAGATGAAGCCCACGTTATTTTGAAACAAAATAATTTTAAGAAATATCGTTTTCATATACAAAATACATTGTACGTTGAAGATTATCCGAACAGATTACGTTTTGCTACATGGTTGATTAATGAAAGTCGAGCAAACAATCAATTCTCGAAAACCATTCTTTTACCGATGAAGCAAAATTTACAAACAATAGAAAAAATCATATCCAATGGTCCCAAGAAAATCTTCATATTACAGTTGAGAGGAGAGTCAATATGCTTTCTCAGTAGACGTTTGGTGCGGTATTATTGGTACCAAAATCCTTGGGCCGTTTTTTATGGATACAATTTAATTCCGAAAGATATCTACTTTTTATGAAACGAATTTGAAGAAATTTTGACGACCTTCCGTTGAACGTAATTCAAAATTTGAATTATTTTCAACACTATGAGGCACCAGCACACAATATATTACTTGTGTGTAACTATTTACAGGAACGTTTTAATAATTGTATAGGAAATCGAGATCCAATAGCTTGGCCGCGATCTCCAGGATTTACCCCTGGACTTTTTCTTGTGGGTGCAATTAAAGACAAACTGTACCGAGTAAAACCTGGTAATCGAAAGGATTTAAAAATAAAATTCTTGTTGCTGTACAACAAATTAGAACCCAAAGTTTATTAAAAGTCAAAACGAAACTTTAAGACGTCAAATGTGTGTTCAAAATAATGGAAGGCATTTTGAAGCACTCCTATTATTATGTTATCTGTTTATATTTTTGCTGTTACTCTTCGTTGTAAGTTAAATTTATTCAGAACTTTTTATTTTTTATTTCTTGTTGTTTCCACAAATTTAGTAGTAGAATATGAGCTTGTTTTGTTATTTAAATGTTCACGACACACTTTAATTTGTTTAATAAATATTATAATTACCATTTCTTGAACATTGCGATTTAACTTATAATATTAAACATACAAAGCTATACATTTTGAAATCAGAAAAAATAAGCCATTGAATGAGTCCGTAACCACCTATAGTTGCCATTTAAAAAATTTATGTTTGGGTTGAGCTCGAAAATAATTCTAAAAAATGTATACGCATTTTCCCATTTTGCGTAAAAATAGCCATCAAAAGTCTTTCTTAATTTTTCGTGTTCTGAATATTAAAAAGATAGCCGATTGAAAATTTGGATGATTTTTAGTTATTTTAAGATATCTTAGAAAGTTGGCAACAATGTTGAATTTTCTTATCGGCATTTGAGTTATCATGTAATTCTGCCCAACTTTGCTAATTTAACTGACACACACACACACACACACACACACACACACACACACACACACACACACACACACATAAGGTGTCCTGCAAAGGTCTTTACCTTGCAATACCTTGTAATAGATTTCGACTTTCCTTGACAATTTATATGCGTCATCAGATTCAGATGCGTTTCTCTAGCAAAGGATTGTTTAGCGACTTTAATAAAGTATAGGTTTTAACTGCAAAAGGTAGGAAAAGACGTTTCAAGCCAAAATGACATTCACTGTGGCACAAAAGTTATAGTGATTTTAATATCTCATAATAGTCACTTGTCACGCCCTCTAGGAGATACAACAGAATTGTTCTCAAATTTCACTTTCTCATCCCAAGAAACCTGTTTATACCAAACTTCGTTAAATTAGATTAAATTAATCGAAAGATATTAAAGAAAACGTCATTTATTTCTTCAACTTTGACATCCGGTATTATCTACTTTTGGACTAACGTAAGTTTAGTTAAATCGACTGATTTGGAGGTGTGCTCTATGAAAGAGCGTTGTAAAAGCTTCCGGCGCTCCTTGTATAATTAATATTAAGTATCTTGGTTCAATGGTCAACTAAGCGAGATTAAGTATAGTACAAAATTGTTCTATACAGGGTTATTACAAATGATGTTCATCATTTCAAGCATACATAAATCGAGTTTTATTCGTTTTATAAATATAAAAATAGTTATATTTGAAGGAAAACTCAAAAGTTTCATAACAGGTATTCAGAATTACAAATGTTCAATATGGGAGCCTTGTGACACGACAGATGTCAAGCTGTAATCAAGCTTCGCCATGCGTTGTCGAGAGTTTCTTGGTTGATTGTTTCGATGGCATTGGCAATCCGTCGCTGGACATCAAGTATGCTCTATGGTAATGCTGGTGTATACACTTTATCCTTGATGTATCCCCACAAGAAAAATCACAGGGGTGATGTCCGGAGATCTTGGAGGCCAGTTCAAGAGTGCGTCATCATTTGGACCAACGTGATCCATCTCTCAGGTAGCAGATTGTTAAGTTCAGCTCTAACACCCAACTAATGTGGAGGTGCGCCATCCAATTGCAGAATGAAATATGGGGAATCTTGCTCTAATTGTGGTATAAGACATTCCGTCATCATGTCCAAGAAAACCATTCCATTTATTGTTTGTTCAATAAAGAAGAAAGGCCGTACACTTTATTGTAAGCAATAGCACAAAACACATTAACTTTAGGAGAATCACTCACATTCGATATTTGTCGTATAGTGAATATCATTAAACTTTGTTACAAATTAATATTTGTTAATCTTGGTCGAAAGTTCCAAGAAAACTTTGACCAAGATTATAACTAATATTTAATTTGAAACCAGAAGGTTTACATTAATTGATCACTATACTATAGAAATTGTCCTACGCATAGTTTTTTTCTTTATTAGATGATTAGTCCAAAATGGCCATTTTATGGCCATTTTAACAATAAGAATTGCAGATCTTAGCCGCCTTAATACGATTACGTAAAATTTTCCAAACTGTTGGCTGTGGTATACTGAGCTCTCTGCTGCATTTAACAGTAGATTTCTGTGGACTGCGGTGAAACTTTCCTTACCTGCTCCACAACTTCATTGCTCACTGACGGCCTTCCAGTTGATTTCTTTTACAAATGCAGCCATTTCTCTTAAACTTCAAGTACCACTTGCGAATAGAGTGATTGCTAGGAGGATCTTCATTAAATCTGGTTCTAAAGTGACGTTGAACACTTATAACTGATTGGTTAACGTGATAATCTAGCACACAAAATGCTTTCTTGTTTTCAAATTCAGCCATTGCACAAAACTGTCAACAATGGACTTAAGAAACAACTGATACATACCGAAATCAATGTAAACAAAACTTTATGAGTTTTTCTTTCCAGCAGTGGTACCAACCAAAATGGTTTTAATACATAATATTCCAGTGACATATGCAATCGAAATCAGGATTTCACAATTTTCATTATTACCAGACATGTAACCCACATTTGATACGAACACACAGCCAAACAAGATGGTCTTTGAATGTTTGGGGTGGAGTTTTAAATCGTATAATAGGGCCACACTTTTTGAAGAAACGGTGAATGGTACTGTTTATTTACAGTTTCTTCAAAATCATTTACCAGTTCTTTTGAAGAAGTGCCCTCGATATTCGGCAAGGAATGTGGCTGCTACATGATGGCGCACAGGTTTATAACACAGGTCCTATCTGAATAATTATTTCCAACAAAGATGGATAGGCAGAGGAGGACCTAAACATTGGCCAGCTCGATCACCAGACCTAACTAAAGTAGATTTTTCTTGTGAGGTTATGTAAAGAGTATGGTGTATAATGACCCACCAACGGCAAAAGAAAACATGAAGGTCAGAATTACGGAAGCATTCAAGAGTGTTGATCTTACAATATTCGAAATGTGAGTCGGGCATTCCAGAATCAACTTCAACATTGTATTGATCTTGGTGGAGGTCACTGAACACCTAATATGATTAATTTAATGTTCTTATTTTCTTTTATTATTTATTCTTTCGTTATTGTTGTTCTATATTTACAGTTAATGTTATCAGTATCAAGTAAACAGGTTAGATAGTGCACTAGATTGATTTATTTGTATTGTTTCGACACATTTGCAAGACAAACCCTTCTCAAACAACAGTAAATTTGTCAAATTTATCTGTCAAACACAATGCCGACCAGATAAACATCATAATCCTAGATTTTGTATCAAATTCATAAAATATCTGGAAATATCTCGATAACTACTCACGTTAGATACAGGAACCTATGACAAAAATTAAAGAGGAGTACCATAGGACTTTGATAGTGATAAAAATACAGGTGTTCCATTTGAGTTAAGGAAGAAAATGACACATCCGAGTTTTGAGTCACCCTGATACAAACCCCAACTAGCTAAATGAATAATGGTGGGTAAAGATACTAGATAGTATTCTGAAAGACAACTGGCCAACAGATAATTCATTTCTACAGAGTGTACTGTTCTACAGGGCATTGAAATGAGTACAATTTCAACACAAAACAATCCATGTCTTTCCAAATACCTGTATAGTGCATTCAACGACATTAAAAATCCACAAAATGTGGGCTTTGAATTTGAAATAATATACAAGGGTTCCGATTTAAAAAACATAAGTTAGATTCCTATCTGAATTTTAAAACATCCAGTATAGTTCAAAGTAGTTTTAAATAATACACTGTTACATCCTGTACCCTTTTTCTGAGAACTTTTTGATATCTATGAAACCAAACGAGTTATCGAACTTTGTATTTATTGGTACACCTGCACATATACAGGGTGTATTTTAAAATCACTGACAAACGAAAACTGGAGATTCTATGACTCAATATAAGACCAAAATGATTATTAGCACTTTTCCGAAAATGCTTTAACCGAGATACAGGTTGATTAAAAATACTTTTTTAAGGTTTTGTAAGATTCCTCAAAAACTACAAAAGATATTACACTGAGATTTGGTACACCTAAATGTCTAATTAAATACAATTAATTAGGTGAGTTTGAGTCAACTGACTCCATCCAGTAGCGTAGAATATTTTAAGTTAATCAGTTTAAGTAAAAAAACGCACGCCCTGGTTTTTTGAAGAAATATTTTTGATAGATTCAACATTTAATTCTGCAAATAAAATCATACTTAGTATTTTTTCAATTCGGCACCCTGTTTTTGAAATATTTTGCATTAACATAAACGACGACATTATTCAATAAAAATCAAAATTTGTTTTATTTTACAAAGAAATAACCCAGTTAACTATTAGGTACAATATTAAAGAGATATTGAAGGAATCAAAACAAAATAATAATTATTTTTATACATATTGTTCAAAATGTCCTCCTTCCTTTTGAATGCAAGCTTGTATTCTTCTTAGCAAATGAAACCTAACACGCTGAAAAATTTGTGCATGCCATCTGTATGCGATTCCAAAGTTGCTCTCGATTATCAATTTGAACAGAATAAACACGAGTTTTCAGATACCCCACACAAAAAATCCAATGGGTTTAAATCTGGCGATCGTGACGGTCACGGTAGTTCACTTCCTCGTCCAATCCAGCGTCCAGGGAACTATGCATTCTCTGACGTTTCGTGTAGAATGTGGAGGTGCACCATCATGTATCTCCCTGTATATGTATGTATTATATATATATATATATATATATATATATATATATATATATATATATATATATATATATATATATATATATATGTATATATATTCTAAATTTGGGAAACGGCGACTTTCTATATAAGCTCGTAAGCCACTGTCTTACATAAAATGACGATTTATGATCAAAAACTATAAGTTATTGTTATTCAATATTTTTGAAATGGTTTAGTGTGGGTCACATCCTTATGTTAAGTTTTGTGTTATTTTGATGATCGGAATTCGATGTTAAGGGCTACTGTCCCATTGTTAAAACACCCTGTATAGGAGAATTGAAAATTGTCACAAAATAGTTTGCATTGAGTTAGCCTGTGTAAAAGGGATATGTGATAAATAATTTGCAAACTGAGATATCAATGTCGCCATTAGCCAGAGTATTACAATCTATGTACCATAATTACCCATTGAGTTTCTAGACAAAAATTTAATATTTTGAAAATGAAGGCAGTTTACAACAACGGTGCAAACTGTAAACGGTAAAAGATCCTCATCAACTAGAAAAGAGTTGATCTTCAAACGGATGAACAGATTTTCTTGAATCACAGCTAAGAACACTATCGATCAAGTCAAAACTAAACCACACAACAATCGGTTCTTTGGTTTGGGAGCTACGATGCCACAGACAGATACACAGATGCACACGTTAAACATATAACATTCCTCTATTTGCACTGGGGTATCAAAATATTTGAATACATAAATGTACACATAAAATACGTTGCAGAATATTACAATGCAAAAGGAGGAAAAGGAAAAGGCAAAGACAACGTGTTCATTCAAAGGGTAGGTGGGATGTTAGAGTTTTGTGAGCTCCTTCCCGCAGTGATGGATTCCTAACATACGTAGGTAAGTATGTACGCAAGGTGGGATTAAGAATAGGTGCGATTAGAACAGGATCTAAAAGAACTCAGTTGGGGCTCTGAAGGAAAGAAACTACAGCATTCGCCTAAAGAGCCCCACATGATGTGAGTATACACAGTGGTTATGTCGCTATATGTGTATGAGTAAAATCTCGTACAAGAGAGACTGTAGAGAAGTGAACCCATTACCTCCCGAATGATAATCAGATCGTGTTAGACAAAAAAAAAGAAAAATTAAATAAAAGCAGGTAAATTCTTTGCCAGTGCAAAGTGAGTTGCACTGGTGCATAAAATTACTTTGTTTTGCATTCCTATCCCCCTTAATAATTGTGGTTTTGAAAATTTAACGTACTAAACCGCTCAGGTGCACGAAGGAAGATGCTTGGAGGAACTTTGAAGAGCTAAGAGATGACTATGAACTGCTACCACAAATCTTTATATATTACTGCAGAGAAATGTAGATTGCGTGCGTTTGGTACAGAATGTTGAATTTTGTACTAATATTGATGCTGCGAATGAGCGAACAGATTATTCCTAGCAAAAGTGACTCAAGAGGGTACCTAAGAATGTAATTCAGCAGTATGATGGTCATTGTGAGACTGTAAGGATTGAAGCTCTTCTTTTACACTCGATGGATAGTATGTGAAACTTAAGGACGGGTTATATATAAACCGAATCGCTCTTTTTTGAGTGCGTTAAATGATATTGAGAGCGTATTGAGCAGCACCAATCTAGACGAGATTTATACAAGGTGTCCCGGAAAGGTCTTTACAACGCTCTTCTACATAGAGTACAGTTCAAAATAAGTCGATCTAACTAAACTTACGTCAGTCCAAAAGTTGATAATAACCCAGCTACAGAGTGTCACAGTTGAACAAATAAATCACATTTTCTTCAGTATCTTTCGACTAATTCGAGCTAATTTCACGAAATCTGGTATTGGGATGAGAAATTCAAATTTGTGAACGATTTTGTTGTATCTCCTAGAGGGCGCTACAATCCAGGGTTAGGAGACCTTAAAATCACTATAACTTTTTTGTGTCACGGTGTAGGTAATTCTGATAAATCTTTTTCCCTATCCTTCCAGTTAAGAAAGGTATTTATTAAAGTCGTTAGACGCAACCCTTTCCGAGAAAAACGTATCTGAAGCTGATGACGGATGTAAATTGTCAAAGTGAGTCGAAAGCTATTACAAGATGCAATTTTTTTTTAAGAATTTGGCAAACGTAAAAGATTTTTCCTTGTTTTTATGGTTCTAATTACTTGTTTTTAAGGATAAAAAACAAGGTATATTCAAAATGCCTGCCGTTTTCACGCATGCAAAAGATTTATACAACGGAAAAAATTTAAATTAACCCTTGGCGTAATTTCTTCATTATCTCAAAGATTATTGTCTGCATCCTGAATACGCTGCCACAGTTGGTTTTCATTGGCTACTGGAGTCATGAAAACCACGGACCTAATATGTCTCCATAAAAAGACCCAATCGATTTAAGTCGGTGGAACGTGATCCCGAATTTACAGGAGCATAACCCCCGCCTATCCATTTGTTTCGGTACTGTTCATTTAAGTAACTTCGAACAGGCAATGAAAAATGTGGTGGAGCCCCATCGTGCATGAACAACACATCTCTCAGAACTTGTAAGGGGTAAATTCTTCAATAAACCTGGCAGCACATTTTGAAGGTGTTGCAAGTAAATTTCACCTGTTATTCTGTACGGTAAAATGATAGGACCAACAACAATGTTTCCTATTAATCCTACCACACATTCATTTTAACTTCATGTTGAAAATGTTTGATTGCATGCGGATTTTCGTCTGCATATACACGTACGTTATAAAAATTAGTTAGCCCTCTTCTTGTGAAATACGCTTTGTCGGTAAACAAAACGTTTTTTGGAAAGTTAAAAAGTATGGATGTAGCAGCTGTTCTCTAAGTGTTCTATTAACGGTAGTTTTACTACGACAGGAAATGATGGACCTTTTCTGGCGGACACAAAGCATTAAATTGAACTAAGTTATTTCTTCCCCATTTAAGGATACGTTGTTTGTTTCTGTTGACTGAAATGGCCATTCAGCATTGATGGTTTGATTTGAGATAGAAGATTGAGTATTAGTATGAGTAGACTGAGATAAACTACTACAAAAAGTGCGGTGTCGTCTGTAAAGTAATAGATTGAGTTAGATGTTGAAGAAATAAGATGATTTGTGCATAGCAGAAAAAAAGTGGTAGCCATCACGGATCCCTGTGGCATGTACGCGTTAACGCCAATTTCTATTGAAAATAATCCATCTTACGACACGTATTCGTTTTATATGAAGAAAAAGGGGAATCTCAAATGAGAAGTATATTTTTTGCCGATTTTTTTGTAAATAATTTCAATATATGCTATCTTCCATCATGAAGGAGTCTCCCCAGAAGACAGAGATCTAATAAAGCTTAGACTAGTTCCAGAGACTAATTTATTAATTATTTAATTAAGAGTTAATTTTAGGTGAGGTTGTTATACAAATCCTGAAGAAAACGAGTTGGTCGACTTTTGTTATTTAAAGCACAATCGGCAATTACAACTCTGGCACTTAAATTAACAAGATTGTTCTAGGAAACCCTTCCAGATACCACAATTCCATTGGAATGTTCTTGTGATTAAGTAATGTTTTTCCTGCATCATTAACTACTATAACTTCGTTACACTACTATATGAAACTTAACTATTTCAAATATCGCATTAAAACTAACGTACCGTATATAACTTTAGGCTGCATAGAAATAGTATGTATACGCTTATTTACTTAAGTCAATTTAAACAAGAAGAGAGAATGAAAATGTTCGAAATTGAAGTAACGTGTTTAACCAAAACCTGCATTTCAACCTTTAAGCTTTAGATAAATAATTCAATCTTTCATGTAAAGTAACTAGTTATTTAGACAGGTTTCTGTGCAAAGCTGTAAAACAACAAAATGTTTCCAGCTATTGTATAGGTGCATGTATAATTAATTAATTAAAATCAACAAAAGTGAGAAATTATTTTTTAATGTGCACAAGAAGACCCTGCAGTGATAATTCGCAACATTTAGTTAGCACTTCATTCATTATTTAATAACCTGTTGGGGATGCCCATACTGATTTAAATGGTATTAGAATAGTACTTATTATGACGCAGATTGTATTCACCTAATAACACTAATTGGTTTATGAATTTGAGAGTTAAATGTGTAATGTATGAATCATAACGAGGTATTTAAGCAACCAAGAACTATATAAAACAATAATGAATGTTAATTGATTTGATCGGCCTATTTCCACAATTTTTGTTTTCATAGCACGACGTTTCGGAAGCGGACTCCATTTCCGTCACCAGACTTGGTCTTGAGAAGGACTGTTTTTGCACTTGAATCGAATTCATATGATATATTTTTTCCCAAGTACTTGACTACTCTTAGATTCGAACTTGCTACCTTTCACTTGCAAGTCTGACACCTTTACCGCTGAGCTAGTGAGTAATCAATATATTTTTTTAGAAATTAAATAAAATATCCTTATTAACATTTCACTCCACGTTTGTGGGGCCATATAATTTTGAAATGTATAAATTACTTTGAGATGTATATATAAATGTAATATACTATAATTGTGTACTAAATTGTATCGTACTTTACTTTTAATAATAATTTTAAAATTTTTACCAAATTTGAATTAAAAGAAATAATGAGATTAGTGGTATTTGTAAATCGTAATGTATTTTACTACAACTTCGGTACGTTGTGCCATCATCAATTTAATATGATAATTATTTTAATTTTATTTAAATAGTTTGCCTGGACTAGCATCTCCAGGGGATAGGGTTCAATATAGTTCAGTATAAAAAGAAAAACATTAAATATTTATGTAAGGTTCTTTTGTACATTAAATTCAATCGTGATTTTAATTAAATCTGGAATTGTATAAATTTTGCTTTTATTCAAACACCTTGTATCATCTAAAAACATATTACATGCTGTGGGCATGAGTTTCGTTGATCTTAATACACGTGTTTGTGTAACATCATAACCAAACAATACTAATAATTTAATTTGGGTAAGTATCTTTTCTGTTTTTAAATAATATTGAATCAATATAAAATCAATAAATCATTGCAGTATTTCCAGGCTAGTATCCTTTGCATAAATACACATAAATAAATTTTAATAAAATTCAACGTAATCTTCAAATAAATATGTAAGATTCATAGACTCACGTTAATGTTCCTTTTTTACAGCTGGTCCAATTTCCTATTCAAATTAATTCGAATTACAATATTATTGATCCATCAGGGGAAGATCTACAGCATGGGCAAGTAGTGTATATGCTGCATCAATGTTTGCTTCATCGGTAGAAGGTCTATACAGTACCAATGTACATAGGTGTACTGGATAAGTATCTGCTTTGACACTTTTCCATAAGCACTTTAATTTATCTATTATATTCGTAAATATAATAATTTACTTTCAGGTTCTTATATTTCAAAATATCACAACTTTTATCAGAATTCAAATTATTATTACTTGCACTTTTAAATTTTAAATTCAATTCGAATAACAGTACAAAGGCAATTCGGTTAAAATAAATTTTAATTTTAACGAAATAATTCAAATACGCCGATTTACATTCACTTATTCAACGATACACACCACCCGGAATAATACGTTAACCTTATTTTTATTACAAATTTTAATTTTCATTTGTTTAATAATATAACATTTTTAAGGTTATAGGAACCACATGAACGATGTTATATTTTCAATCATGTACACATCGAGTGACATGTTCATAGTTCGCACGCACGCACGCACGCACGCACGCACGCACGAACGCACGCACGCACGAACGCACACACACACACACACACACACTCACACCCACACTCACACTCACACACACACACACTCACACTCACACTCACACTCACACTCACACTCACACTCACACTCACACTCACACTCACACTCACACTCACACTCACACTCACACTCACACTCACACTCACACTCACACCACACACACCACACCCACACCCACACCCACACCCACACCCACACCCACACCCACACCCACACCCACACCCACACCCACACCCACACCCACCACCACACTCACACTCACACCACACCACACACACCACACACACTCACACTCACCACACACACACACACACACACACACACACACACACACACACACACACACACACACACACACACACACACACACACACACATATATATATATATATATATATATATATATATATATATATATATATATATAATGTGTTGTGTGTGTGTGTGTTGTGTGTGTGTGTATGTATACAGAGTTAGTATAAAGTATGTAACCCCTGAGTATCTCCTCAACGGTTTATTATTTTTAAATAAAATTGATCTTACACGTTTTGGTTTTTTTTCTGTGGGGTTATTTGAAAAATAAAGCATACAGAAGTAGACCCACAAATTTAAATGATTTACAGTTACGCATAAGAAACTTATTGCTACCAATGCCGAACGAATTTTTGCAAAATTCTTTGCAAGAATGTGAAGATCGTTTAGGATACTGTCAGATAGCAGAAGGGAGTAATTTTGAACATTTATTATAATTTTTGTAATTCATGTTATTTTTTGTTAAAATTAATAATTTGTTAAGTTGCCGAGTTTTCAAGATTCGTTTTCATTAGTAATAACCCAATAACATCGATAATCGAAGTAAGTTTAAAACACTTTTCGGAAGCATGTTGCCGGGCAATAAAAATATGAATGTATAGTTTCATTGGATAGAAAATTAAACAAAGAGTTCAAAAATGTAAACATATACAGGGTGTACCGTTTAAAATGACAAAGTTGATATTTATTTCCGGTGTAAATCTGATAGCATTTTTTAATTCCTTGGATCTTTTTAGAAAGGGATGCCCAATTTTATTTAAAATAATAAACCGTTGAGGAGATACTCAGGCGGTTCCATACTTTATACTACCTCTGAATATATATATTTATATATATATATATATATATATATATATATATATATATATATATATATATATATATATATATATATATATACAGGGTGAATCTTATCTAATCCGCCAAAATAAAAGAAGTACTATAACTCATCATTATAAGCAAAAGTTCATATGTACATGTGTCCGGAAATGCTTCGTTTCGAGATACAGGTGTCAAAGTTGAAAAAAGAAATCGCGTTTTCTTCAATATCTTTCGACTGTTTCGAAATAATTTCATGAAATTTCGTATACGATGGTTTTTTGAAATGAAATATTCAAATTTGTGGTCCATTTAGTTGTGGTCTCTAGAGGGCGCCAGCGGCAACCATTTCGACCCCTTTAAATGGTTGCAATTTTTCTGTGCTACACTGTATACCATTTTGTCGCGATTTTCGTCCAATTTAGCTAGGGCCTACTGACAGAATTCCATCGTTAGATGGAAGTGCTCTGGGTATAATTTTTTATGCAGCTGATATCGGTAAGAATGAAACTTTTGACTGCGTAATATTTTTGAAATGACTGGTCTGCTTATATTAAACTGCCGATTAATTGTGCGATGGCTAATATTTGGATTTTCAGCCACAGCTTGCAGTACGATTCTCTTCATTATTTGCAGGTCTATTTAATTCTCCTTTAGTGTAGGCAACACTAACGGTATTTTTGAATCTTTCTGGTAGCCTCTCCATAACTCGACGATCAGGACGTTGCCTGTCAGGAAACTTGGCAATATACATTCTTTCAGCCATAAAACAATTCTGTTTACATTCTCCCAATGCTAAAATTATATCAACTTGCTCTTGTGGTGAATAAGTGAGGCTCCTTTTGAAATGGAACTGTTTGCTTTGAAACAAATATTTAGAGAATCTGACATACAATGTCAACAAGGTCGCTGGTTACTATTCAAATTCAGTTGTTTTCTAAACACACTAAATTAAATTTTTCCAACGTATTTGACGAGCCCATTCAAGTTTGAAACTTAAACGTCGCATTTTCGGCAAACATTGAAGAGATAGTATAGGGAACCTAATACCTTTAAAATCTAAATAAAAAAATCTAGTCAGCTACGTAAAAGAAATCATAAGTTTTCGTTTAAGTCAAGTAACTTTCAGGGCTTCATTGTGGTTTCAAGGGTACCTCGATCTTTAACTTCGTTTTGCACAGCCTGTACATTTAAATAAAATGTCAAACTTTGTTGTCAGTAACTTTAAACTATGGTTAAAGCTTTAGGGCAGGTTTAGCTCTCAGATAATAAGCCAATTATCTCAAGAACTGTTTTTGAATTTCTTTGTGCAATTGCATTTCTTTCCAATAGTTTCAAATTTTTCGATTAAGTTGCCTTAATAACATTCATTGGTTTTGAGTGAAGAATGAAATAATGTATAGGGTGTGCCATTTAAATAAACTGGAAAAAACAATATTTTGTATTGCCACTTAGGGATACCCTGCACCATTATCACTATTCTAAAAATGTTGCCTCGAAGCTCTTGCACGACATGGTTTTTATTCGAAATCGGTATTCGGAGTAGTGTTCATGTTATTGGATCCTGCGTTTATAATAATGGGCCACTTCGTACACAGTACAAGGAATATTTGTAGAGTTTGTTCGCAAAGTTTATACAAGGCGATTTATATCAAAGTTGATTTTTGTTTAATGAAATCCCCTGTATATTATTGTATGTTTGGATTCCTTGGTCAATTCTAGTACGATTTTATGTACCACGCATGGTACCTAAAACGAACTGTTCATCCGAAATTCGTCATTTTTGCAAAAAGTAGATGTCTGGAAAAAATTGAATAATGATGTGATCACAAAACGCCATGATTCTGCGATGTTATTAGACATGAAATATACTAGTGTACTAGTGTTAATTTAGAAAATTTGAACCGTAATTTGATTTTTTCAAAACGACCGGCCATTTGTTCATTTTCTCATCAAATGCGGATTTTTTTTTATCTTGCTAACGATATAAATTTGTGGAAAAGAAACAAAAAATGGTTCCCGTTATAAAATTTTATTTATTAAGTAGAAAAAAACATAAACACAAAAAACAAAATTACGCTGGCTACCGTTTTGGTCCATCCCTTCCTATCCACTTTTCAACAAATGCATTATTAAGCCATGCACTTACTAAACGGGCACGGTGTGAAGGTGCGCTATCTTGTTAAAGTACTGAATATGCCTGCCCAAACGTTAATCGACCATTTTGCTTGACTACGAACTCGGAAATAATGAAGGTATTGATCTGAGTGAAAATGAAACAAATCCATTGCGGTGGAAGGTACACTCGTCTGTAAAGGTGACATTATCCAAAAATTGTACATTTGCATTTAACTTTTGTTCTACTCTATTTCGCGCACGTTTTAAAGACCTTTTTATCCACTTATACTTTAATATACTATTTTGTGTTTATGTGTCTTTCTACTTAATAAATAATGTTTTATAATGTGAATTGGGTTACTAGATAATAAAAACTAAAAATTGAAAATTACAATTCTACCGAAGGTAGGTACCGACAAATTTATACCGAAAGGCAAAAAAATTCTGCATTTGATTCAAAAATGAAAAAATAGCCGTTTCATTTGAAAAAATCAAGTTAACATTGATTGAAATCTTCTAAATTGACAAAGTAATTTCTCTATACACCAAAAGGATTTCGGATTTGACCGCCCGGTCTACGCTAGTACATTCCATGTCTAGGAACATCGTAGAGTCATGTGCTTCTAAGTTTTGTTATCACAGCGATATTTTAGATCTACTTTTTGTAGGAACGACGAATTGCGACTAAACGATTTGTTTTAGGTACCATGTTGTAGGTTGCGGACCGCGAAAATTTTGTTATTGTAATAAACGTTTGTCAAATCGCCATTGTTACCGCGATACAAAACATAATTAGTGGATTTTTAATATCTTGATCATACGTCGTAATTTACTAATGTTTGCGGAATATTTTATTTTATGTATTTTCATGTAAGAAATGTGGGAATGTATGTAATTGATATTTGAGTAAGGGTTGAACAGAAAATGGAAACATATATTAGGGTAGAGAAACAGGTGTTCTTCCGAAACTGACGTGACGAATTGTTGAAAATTTCTATACGTAAATAGGTATTTTTAATATATTCACACGCGGGCTCAGTAAGCGGAAATCTACTAAAATAAAAGACAGTAAAGGGCTCCCTGACTTATATATTTGGATGAACTAGTATTGTTGTTTGTTGTTTATATTTATGTTTGTGTAGAGTTGGGCGTGGACGAACGGGCACAGGATAAAGCTTGGTTATAATTGTAAATAGGCAATTGCCGATTTTTTGCATATTTCCGTGTCCAGATGACCATTAAACACTTCGAATTTTACTTTTATTGTTTTTATTTTTGTATAGATAAATGTGTAACCTGAGAAAGGGACGACGTATTTTTCTAACGCATTCCAACTTGTATATCGGTCACGATGTTATGACTTATTTACAACTTACCTTTGTAAGGCTTTGTTTTAATGAGTTTTGTTTGTGTCTTTGATTCAGTCGTTTTAATCCGAGGTGTAATTGGGATTGTTTGCCTGCGAACTGATTTCTCTTTATATGTAATTTTACGTATGTATGTTGTGCTTTAGTAGTCCCTAAACAATTGTGTACGTGTAAATTCCTTGTCTGTTTTGTTTTGCTCCTGCATTGCAGTTACCGTATTATCACCTGTGCAATTTTACTGTTGTTCTATTTTATATGTACCGTAATTTGCCTTATTGTTTTATATACTTATTTACTTAAAGACCGGCATGACTGGTTTTAAAGGGCCACATGTTTGGTATTACGATGGTATGCTGATTTATTTATGATACAATTGTGGGCGTGACTACATGGGTTTCTTTACTGTGTTTATGTGTAACTAAATTGTTTTTTATTTATTTTTCTCTTAATGTTATAATTTTGTACGCACCTTAACCTGATTTAATGTGTTTTGTTATATATTTAACCCTTTCATTGTTTTATTTGTGTTATTTGATTTATTAATGTAGTTGTGCAATTACTTATTTATGAATAAAGTGGGTTTTCTTGGTGGTTCTTTTCCGCAATAGTACATTAACGGGTTGAACCATCCTTACGCAAAGCTCGTTAATGTTGCTTTGTGTAGTTTCATTTATACTCATCCAGCCTATCTAATTCAAATGGCACAACGTACCTACCACTAGATGGCCAATTCTTTTGATTTACGAGGAATTAACTATCAGACTTGTAAATAAATTCTAATGTTTTAATTATTTTCAGGAAAGTCAATGTAAAGCAAGCAAATAATTTGAGTAATATTAACATTATTGTCAGTAAAATCAAAATAAATCACTCAGCGATTGTTAGGTTTTTGAATTTGCATTATTGCAAATAAGCTAAAATTACACTTTTCAAAAATTAACCAAGGAACTCAGATATGCAATAATTTACAGGGGGTTCCATTTAAAAAATGCAAGTTTGATATAAATTGTCCTGTATACACTTTGCGATTCAAGTGAAAATATTTTAGGTTTGTAGCCTTACGGATACCCCACCACATCGCATCAACAAACTTCAGAAATATTCCTTATGAACCCACCATCTTCCACCCACACTCCATTGGCCCACTCTGAATATTATGAATTTCTTTAGTTTGCCCCAGTCGACCGCTGATGATGATAGCTTATCTATTGAAACGCGTTCGGTGTTTTTATTATTTTTTTGTGTGAAAATGGATATATTTTATTTGTTACACGTCCTGCCACAGTTCCAGTTCCATATTTTTCAAAAGACGTTGGAGATTAACAATTTGCGATGATCTATGGAGGGCTGCTTATCTCGAATAGATTCACCGCGTGACAATAATAGATTGATCAGTTGATTAAGATTGCTTTGTCAAAATCGGATACCTGACGGAATCGTTCATCTAACAAATTGGATCCAGTATCTTGGTTTATCTTGCCAGTTTAATTGCTGGGGTAGTATTTTCCCCCTCAGAACCCTAACTCCGTTCCTTCCGATCCTATCCTGACCACACCCATCCTTAATCCCACCATGCATATATACGTATGTATGTGTGTATGCTGGGAATCCATGATTGTAGCTGAAGGAGCTGAAGTAGCTCAAACAGCCCGCCCTCCCCCTTGGGGAGGGAATGAAATACGTGACATTTCCTTTCTTTTTCCCAGTTTAATTAAGACCCATTTGCCCAAATACGCCATTCAGATTGATAATAGGCCAGAAATATGCCATAACTTGCTATTGCATTCCAAAATGAACTACGTTGTATTAGAGGAACCATAACTTTTAAAACATGTTTCATGAATTTTACTAATAAATACACAGTTTGGAATGCAAACATTAACTTATAAATCATTTGATTAATATCTAACAATCACACAAGTGTAAACATCAAAAGAATAATTGTTACGTTTTTAGTATTTTTTCTTGGCACTGTCTACTGTTGACATCAATAACTACATATGTCACGAAGTCATAAAATATTTTATTTTTTCTTTTGAATGACACCAGTTCCCATTAAAAAAATTATTCAAAGCGACAGTACGTAAGTTTAATGTTTATGTATGTATTTGTTGACACGTAATAACCATATTAAGTAAATTCACCCAAAATGACTATAGCACTAGTAAATTTATCTCATAGCCATAACATTTCTCATTAGAAATCATGTATGAAATTAATGTTTGGCAAAAGTTTAATTTCTCATAAACTGAATAATACTGATTGAGTAATGTGGAATGTCAAAGCAAATTAAGTTCTTTATGTATATTTAACGATATTATTTGTAATAAATGTCTACCATAATACTACAATAAAATCAGTTTTCGTACAGATGCTCACATTTTCAATTAAAATAGTTTTTTAGCTTTCGCTTTAGTTCATATTTATTTATCCCATTTACTTATCAAATTACTAATATCCTTAGTCCTCAAAAATGAAATTACTTTTTATATTTGAGATGCTCGTTTCTTCTATATTGTAAGTGTCTCACTTTGAGTGGTCTGCTGCTCTCTACTATGTATCCTCTGTCGTACGTGCATGGGGCAGAGTGAGGTTAGGTGGTTCTCATCTAGTGTTAGCTTGTTTATAGATGTTTCAGTATTCTGAAAGTTGTTATAATTCGTAATTAAATTCTATATTGTAATTGTTATCGGTTTTTCACAGTTTTTCGCAACGCGACGTTTCGGAAGAGAACTACATCATTATGTGCGAAGGACTGTTTTCCGCACTTGAGTCGAATGAAAAAAAGTCCTTCGCAGGACAGCCTGATGACAAAGCAATCCGCTTCCGAAACGTCGCGTTAAATAGCGAACAAAATGGAAATAGCGACTAACAATTATACATATAGAATTAGTAACTCGGTACGGCCTCGAATTATAACAACGGCGAAAAACCAAAAATGGCGGATTTTGTTTTTCGCCAGTAAATCCGAAATGGTTAATTTGACAGCTGGCACAATGTGAGATTATTCGGACACTTTTTTAAGACGAATAAGATGGCGTGTATGACATGTCACAATCGTCTTTTGTTATCCCACAATCTGCCTCAACTTTCATTTTTTTTATTGCCGCCATATTGGATTTTTCGATTTTTTGAAAGAGCGCAATATTTCCAGTATAGTGATGCCTCACAACTGCATAAAAGATTAGAGTTTCATCGAAATATCACACTTTCTAAAGTTAGGTCTTATTAATTATTAGTAGGCCATGATTTATTTGTCGCAAAATAACATTAATAAATAATGTACAAAATTCTTTGAATTTTCAATAAAACATGAAATTAAATAACGACCTCTCAACAAGACATTACGTTTTGGGACAAATTCCCAGCTATGAGTGTGTTAAAAAATAAAGCCAGAAAAATCGTCACTAATTTAATTAATACTTGAACCTTTGAACAACCTACAATAAAATTACAATTACAATTAATTTACAGATTTTCAAAATGACGTCCATTTACATTGAGACATTTTTGGCAATTGGTGACTGTTTTTCGTACAACCTTAGCAAGTGTATTTCCGTTAACACTATTTCTAAATGTATCCAAAACTCTGTCTCAGGATTTCTATGGTCGCAGAAGGATCAAACTCGTAGACCTCACTATTTGTGTGACCCCAGAGGTAGAAATCCATGGGCGGAACGTCAGGGGATCTAGGAGGCCAAGATATTGGACCATTTAATGCAATAATTCTTTCATCAAACTGCTCCCTTAAGAAGTTCCTGACTTGAATGGTGTTGTGTGCCGGACATCCATCCTGTTGAAACCAGGTTCTTCTGAACTCATCTTCGGTGAGAGTAGCTCGTAAAGCCGGCACAACCTGGTTTCGCAAAAGCTCTAGGTACCTCTGTCCGTTTAAGTTATAGTCAAACAAAAATGGTCCTATAAGTCGATTTCCTGCAATGATTAATAATTTATGATACATAGGTGCCCAATTAAAATAGGTAAGTTAGATTAAATTACCAATAATCCCACACCAAACGTTACTTCCAAATCTGGTCTGTAGACGTCTCTCTGCTACTTTGTGAGGGTTTTCTACAGCCCAATGATGAATGTTGTGCTTATTAAAAACTCCACAGTTCGTAAACCTACTCTCATCAGACCACAAGACATGATTAACAAAATCGGGATTTTCATCACACATTCTAGTATACCACTCGCAGAAGCGCGTTTGTCTTGGAAAATCAGTTTCCTTAAGCCCATGAACTATTGTGGGTTTGTATGGATAGTAGTTATTCTTTTTTAACACTCTTTGTACCGTTGATTTTGACACACGAATTTCCCGTTCTACCGTTCTTACCAATGCACTGGGGTTTTCATTGACAGCTTGTAAAATGTTTCTGTTACGATTTTCATTATCAATATTGTATCCGCTTTTAGGTTCTTCGAAGGCCCCATAGTTAATTAAATTAATTACAATTTTTCTGAAGAGGGTTTTATGAGGCTGCCGTCGTTCGGGGTACATCTTCAAATACCTCGCTGAGGTAATGTCGGCGTTTCTGTTTGACTGCAAGTAAAGCGCTAACATGTAAAACTTTTCTTCATTTGAATAGGGAATATCGGCCATTTTCAACAGGCTTTTACAATTTGTGTGTCACGTTTACGATTTTAATGACAGAAAAGCGTACTACATATGAAAACACTACTTTGAATTATTTAACGTCAAAGTCAAAGGAAAAAATTAAACCCAATTTTACTGACAAATAAATCATGTCCTACTAATAATAATAAATAAGACCTAACTTTAGAAAGTGTGATATTTCGATGAAACTCTAATCTTTTATGCACTTGTGAGACATCACTAAACTGGAAATATTGCGCTCTTTCCAAAAATCGAAAAATCCAATATGGCGGCCATAAGAAAAATGAAAGTTGAGGCAGATTGTGGAATAACAAAAGACGATTGTGAAATGTCATATACGCCATCTTATTCGTCTTAAATGACAGCTGTCAAATTAACCATTTCGGATTTACTGGCGAAAAACGAAATCCGCCATTTTCGGTTTTTCGCTGATATTTTCAAAACCAATTGACCGATCGTAAAACTGAAACCGGATATCGAATGCTCTAAGCTTCCTCTAAAATCTTCCCTATTTAACCTTTGCCCTTACCCTTACATACAGGGTGATTAACGACCGACGCCGCGGAGTTCTACGGCGAAACGGCATATAATCGTTAATTTATAATACAGTGGTATATCAAAGTTATGTTTTTTAAATGACATACCCCATATATTATTGCATTCTCAAATTTTACATAAAAAATAAGTAGCACTTTCATAACGGTTCCCTACACCTTCATACAGCGTGTTTTAAGTTATATCAATTTTTCTGAAAATGTAGGGTCTTAGGAAAAATTAAGTATCTCCTAATAAAATTAACTCCAACAAATTTACCTTTTTACAGGGTGTTCATTTTTTTTCAGTTAAATTAGTAGAACATTCATACTGAAATATTCGGCTTATTTTAAATGGAACACCCTGTATTTTATACGCTTAGCGTTTAGCTTACTTAATTACCTTTCAACTTCTATAAGGTTTCCTATACGTAAACCTTAAAATTTTCAACTTATTTAATAATTTTTGTAATTTGTCTGTTCCTGTATCATTTGTAGATTGAACGATCCTCCCAAAATACCTACTTATTGTCTTATTGCTAATGTTGTAGTATTTTTCTTTACCAATAAGTAGAAAGCTCGGTACCAATCTTACGTGTACATGATAGATTTCAGATATTTGTAATTTACATATTAACAAATAATGTTAATGTGACTAATCTTGTTCTGTAGTGTGCTGTGGAATTGCCGGTAACGCATTTGTTAATGTTAAAATTCTGACATTGGGCGTGACTTTTGTCATTGTGTATTATAATCCGAACAAGAAAGAATTGATATGATTGTAACCCTTGGCGAATGCTATGAAAATTGTTTACTTGCTTCAAGAGTGTACTCAAAAAAATATCCTGAGCGGGTGCATCCCGATAAAAGTTTTGAAGGTTACTTCAGATACAGGAAGTATAACATACCCAAAACAACTAAAAGTGAAGCCTGTTACAAATGACGATGATAATGAGTTTTTGGTATTAAGTTCAGTTGTTGACCACGAAAATACTAGTACAAGAGTTATTGCAAGAGAAATATAAAAAGAAACATAAATACCACCCTTTTCATATACAAATACATCAAAGGTTATATGACACAGACTTTCAAGAACGTAATGATTATTTCTTATCGATCCTTGATCAAGTTAGTGACAATGAACATTTTTTTGAAAATGTATTATTTATCGACGAGTCAACATTTCATAATAATGGATTAGTGATTCGGCACAATTTACATTATTACGACACCGAAAATAATCATTTATTTAATAGTGTTGATCGTCAAAATCGATGGACTGTTAATGTATATGGTGGAATTGTTGGCAATCATGTTATTGGCCCGTATTTTTTCGATGGCAATTTAAATGGTCAAAAATTTCTTAGCTTTTTAAAGAGAAACTTTTGGGAACTTTTAGGAAGTATTCCTTTAAAAAACAAGATATGTGGTTGCAATTAGATAGAGCACCTACGCATTTCTCACGTGTTAGAGAACATTTAAATAGGAAGTTTCCTGATAAGTTCCTATCAACCACCACAGCTACAATTTCAGTTGATAAAGGTTTGGTTATAACCCAGTAAAAAAAACTAATTTATGGAATAGAAATAAAATACCTGATTTTGATTATACAGTACTTCTGTAAGCTCCGAAATGGCAACTTGCTGAATAAGCGCTTGGAAAATTCTGCTACGTAAATTTTACATAGAACTTGAAATAAAACTGGATTCGGATGCATTAAAACTTCCAAATCTATAAGTTTTTGTTGGTTTGCTGGATATTAAAATTCCACTTCATAGTAGCAAAGGTTATTGCGTCATTATTGGTTGAACGCAATTACACGGCAAGCAACTAACGGTAAAATGCAGTTGGTTAAGTAATTATGCGGATTAATAAAATAAAGTAAAACGTAAAGTACAAGTAAATAACAAAAAGTGTCTGAAAAAGCAATCATCTCAAACTGTTGTATAATAGCTTTTCTAATAAACTCACTGTACAAACTTAGACAGCACTTATCAACAAATTTAATAAAGCCACAATGGATGCTACATCCAGTTTAAGAATAGCATCAACAAAGAATCGCTACAGTAGTCTTTGCGCATGCACATGTGAATCAAACGTACGAACAGTATGCGTATGAGTTTATTTTTGCAATAATTCAATGCATGCTTTTACGTAACTATGATATGCAACACAATCTGCACGCAATGCATGTTAAGTTGCCTAAATAAACGTAAATTTTATTAACAAACGTAAAGAGTTTGTTACAAAGTGGATTGGGAGAGGTGAACCAATTGCCTGGCCACCTAGATCTCTTGAACTAACATCCATGGATTTCTTCTTGTGGGGCTATATCAAAAATTACTTTACAGCACACATCCCACCACTGCAGATGATATGAAAAGAAGAATCAGAAATGCTTTTGACACGGTCACCCTTCATATGTTGCAAAACGTTAAGATGTTCGTTGGAAAAAAGAATAACACTGTGTATTCAAGAACATGGACATCATATCGAACATTCATTGTAATTTTTTGTAATATTTTGAGTAAATCATCACACCACATAAATAAGATTTTAGTTTCCATTGTATATGTGCTTTCTGTCCTAACTCTGTGAAACTGTTGCATTATGTAGATTAAACTAAAAATCACAATACTATATACATTAACTAATACTTTATTTTTTAAAATTGAAGCTGATCGGTTTCACTTGGACGAGTCAAGCATCGTCACAGCTTTGAAAACTGTTGTTACGGTTATCGAGAGTAAAGATAAGTGTATAAAAAATCTATTGCGATCTTTAGTTTAATCTACATAGTGTAGACACAACTTTATAAACGTTTAAATTGAAGTTACTATGACTTGAATTTGAAAATGTGTTACGTTAGCCAAAAATCATTAAGAGTAGGCATTTTGGGAGGATATTTCAATCTACAAATGATACAGGAACAGACAAACTCCAAAAATTATTAAATACGTTGAAAATTTGAAGGTTTCGGTATAGGAAACTCTTATAGAAGTTGAAAGTTAATTAAGTAAGCTAAACGATAAGGGTATAAAAAACAGGGTGTTCTATTTAAAATAAGCCGAATATTTCAGTATGAATCTTCTACTAATTTAACTGAAAAATGAACACCCTCAAAGAGAGTTTTACTATTCAGTCAATAAATAGACTAAGGGAATAGTATTTTACTTAAACCTAAGAATAAACTTGTTGGAGTTAATTTTATTAGGAGAAATTAAATTTTTCCTAAAACCCTACATTTTCAGAAAAATTGAATAACTTGAAACACTCTGTATGTAGGTATAGGAACCCTTATGAAAGTGCTACTTATTTTTTATGTAAAATTTAAAAATTCAATAATATCTGCGTTGTGTCATTAAAAACATAACTTTGATATGACATCTTTGTTAAAGCACCCTGCATTTTTAAAAATATTTTAAAATGTTGCTCATATTGACGTCGTAGAACTGCTGGCATCGGTCGTTATTCGCCCTGTATATGTATATATTATATATATATATATATATATATATATATATATATATATATATATACATGTATTTTAAAATCACCGACAAACGAAACTGGAATTCTGTGATTCAAAATAAGACAAAATGATCATAAATGCTTTGAAAATGCTTAAGAGATACAGGTTGATTAAATACTTTTTAAGGTTTTTAAGATTCCTCAAAAACTGCAAAAGATATTACACTGAGATTTGGTATACCTAAACTGACTCCATCCAGTGGCGTAGAATATTTTAAGTTAATCAGTTTAAATAAAAAACGCGTTTGGTTTTTGAAGAAATATTTTAATAGATTCAACATTTATTTCTGCAAATAAAATCATACTTAGTATTTTTCGATTCGGCATTTTAAATATTTTGCATTATAAATATATATACAGGGTGTCAGTTTAAGATGAAATGCATGGGATATTGAAACCGTTAGAGATACGAAGATGGTTAAATGGAAAAAGTTGCGTCATTATATGCCCAAGAAGTAACCATGGTTACATGTCAAAAATCCTTCCATTTACTAGACACAGGGTGATAACTGAAAATATGCGTTTTCTAAAAATCGCTATTCTTGTTTCTTGCAAGAGATACATCCACGATTTTTGCAGGATGGGGTAACAGGAGGATTTCAAAATGATTTTGAAAAAATCTAGGCCTACTAGATTTTGAGATAATGCACCAACTTTCGATTTTCTTATGGACGCCATATTGGATTTTGCATTTTTGAATTCTTCATAAAAATGCTTTTCAACCATATATCATATTTATAATCTGCCAATGAGAAAGTGTCAAATTACACAATTAAATTTATATCAAAGCAACCTTGACATATTATGTATTTTAATTAAATGAAAATTAATCTACAAATTAAACTAACTATTGAGAACAATATTATTGATTATTAACATAAATCATAATAATAAAAGTGACAAAAACAACAAAAATAAAATTTAATATTATACTGAATTTTACTATTAATTAATCAAATGCTCGAATAAACCTCCATTCTCCTGCAAACACCATCTGCATCGAGTTAGCACTGCATCACAAGAGTTTTTATCATCTCCGGGGTAATTTTATTAACAGCTTCGATAACTGCATCACGTAATTCGTCCTCATTGTTATACGACTTTGAATAAACTTCGTTTTAAATAGCCCCACACAAAGAAATCAATGAGAGAGATCAGGAGCTCTGGCCGGCCATCTTATTGGTCCCTGGTTTCTATCCATCCATTAGGATATTCCATATTTAGAAATCTGTAATAATATGGGCACTATTGCAGGAGCCCCATCCTGTTGGAAAAACATATTTCTTACTGTAGCAAGAGACTCCATTATCCTTTCCGCTATTTGAGTTTGCAACAGGTTTAGATAGGTAGCAGAGGTCAAGTTCTCGTGATAAAAAAGGGCCAATATATGGGTACCAACAATACCTAACCAGACATTAAATCACTTCACCTGTTGCCGCGTTTCACGGTATAAATGCGGATTTTGGTCCGACCAATAGTGGGTATTTTTCCTATTAAATAGGCCACAGTTTGTGAATCTGCTCATCAGACCACAAAATATTCTTGGTAAAGTCTGGATTTCATTACATCGTTGGATAAACCATTGACTAAATTCCATCCTTCTTACATGATTTCTCGCAGCTTGGACCGGTCTTTCACGATAAGGATGGTATTTATTACGTTTCAATATTACTGCTGTTGATCGGGCAATACGTTGCTTTCAATTTCACGTAAGGATGAGCGGCATTTTCAACTACAGCTTGAATACAAGATTTTCATTGTTTTCGTTACTATTTCTGTTTCTCTTACCTTAATGAAACTACCATGATTTATTAAATTGTCACGTATGCGGCTAAACATGCTTCTTCCTGGTTGGCGTCTCTCAGGATAATTGAAAATACATGCAGCTCTGTCACTATTTCTCGTACAGAAATGAAACATTCTAACATATCGTATTTTTCACTATTTGAAAAAGGAGTTCATTTTTGGCTTATAACAGAACGTCAAAATTAAATGACGTTTGTACAAACGTAACTAACTATGGTAATTCAATTGTTATAAACATGTCAAATGTCAGCGCCTACTATTCTCTTTGCAATAATTGAATAGATGGTTGATTGGCAAAGGCCTAGTTTGATATAAATTTAATTGTGTAATTTGACACTTTCTCATTGGCAGATTATAAACATCTGATATATTGAAAAGCATTTTTATGAAGAATTCAAAATGCAGATGATAAGGAACTCTTGTGATGCAGTCATAAATCGATGCAGATGGTGTTTGCAGGAGAATGAAGGTTTATTCGAGCATTTGATTAATTAATAGTAAAATTCAGTATAATATTAAATTTTATTTTTGTTGTTTTTGTCACTTTTATTATTATGATTTATGTTAATAATCAATAATATTGTTCTCAGATAGTTAGTTTAATTTGTAGATTAATTTTCATTTAATTAAAATACATAATACGTCAAGGTTGCTTTGATATAAATTTAATTGTGTAATTTGACACTTTCTCATTGGCAGATTATAAACATATGATAATGGTTGAAAAGCATTTTTATGAAGAATTCAAAAATGCAAAAATCAATATGGCGTCCATAAGAAAATCGAAAGTTGCGTGCATTATCTCAAAATCTAGTAGGCCTAGATTTTTTCAGAATCATTTTTGAAATCCTCGCTACCTGTTACCCCCATCCTGCAAAAATCGTGGATGTATCTCTTGCAGAAACAAGATACAGCGATTTTTAGAAAACGCATATTTTCAGTTATCACCCTGTTCTAGTAAATGGAAGGATTTTTGACATAACCATGGTTACTTCTTGGGCATATAATGACGCAATTTCTCCATTTAACCATCTTACATTCTAACGGTTTCAATATTGCATTTCATCTTAAACTGACACATATATATATATATATATATATATATATATTATATATATATATATATATATATATATATATATATATATATATATATATATATGTGATCGATTTTAAAGAGAAAATTTCTTATTTTGATTTTAGAAAATTTCATTCTTGATGATTTGTCCTGCTTGTTTTCAAAGAAACATAAATTATTTTCTATTTTATGTACAGTTCTCGAGATAATATCATTTTTCTTGAAAATTGGACTTAGAATGTTTTTCCTAATTTTTTGATCAAAATTTAAACCGTTATTCATATTTAAATGTTCAAAATTTTAACTGATAAACTGGATGAATTGCCATTAAACTACCAATTTGAAATGTTCTTCCAGCACGATGTGCCCTTATTATGCCGGTACTGTTCGCCAGTGGCTCAATACAGAGTTCCATGATAACTGATAGAAAGATGGTCATTTATATGCAGAAGCTGATCTCACAATAATGGACTTTTTATCTGTGTCGTTTAAAACAAATTGTGTACAGTGAACCATTACAATTTACTTCAAAAATTACGAAAAGCTAGAATTTTTCAAGTAAAATGATATCTCGAGAACCGTTTGAGTTAAATAGCAAGTAATTTGTGTTTCGGCGGTTTGAAAACAAGCAGGGAAGATCAGCAAGAATGAAATTTTCTGAGAAATGAAAATAAGAGAATTTTCCTCTTTAAAGTCGATCGGCATATTGTATATATATATATATATATATATATATATATATATATATATATATATATATATATATATATATATTATTGATTTACATATTATGTTTATAAGAATATTTCTTTAAACTTGTTAATAACGTAAAATATTCAATTGTTTATTTTTGTCAAAATTTATTTTGATAAATTTTGACAAAGAACAAGACGTTCTAAACGTTGAATTAATTTTTACGTTTATTTACAACAAGTTTTAAAAAAATTATTTAAATATATAATATATATATATATATATATATATATATATATATATATATATATATATTGGTGGGACTACTGCGTGGACGGAGGATTTCTCCTTAACTATTAGAGATATCAGAACCAATTTTGGTGTGGTAATACAAGATCATTGGACCTACATTATAAAAATATTTAGGTATATACAGGGTGATCAACAAAATATGCCAACGTAAACATGTATTTTTTAGTGGAACACCCTATACATTTTTATATTTTTGGAATCACTGTTACATTTAGAATAAAAGTATAAAATGTTGTATCTGTATGACTAACCGTTCTGTAAATATCGTAACTTCAGTACCAAAATAGAGTTAACTTTGGAACCACGATGCGAGCGTTGTCACGACGATTTATACCACAGATTATTATTAATAGTCTACTAATAAACAAACTGAGAAATTTTTCGAAAATATGTAAAACTATACAGAATGATTATCTTACGTGAAATGTAATTTTTCTCAATCTTTTAAAATGCAACACCCTGTATATTTTTTTACGTTTCGATTCCCCCTGAAAAGTAGATACTAATTGATAATAGGTTTCATAGCCATAAGACCGACCCTTCTTGAGATATTGGTGCTTTATTTGAAAATATGACTTGCAGAAAAACAAATAAAACAAAATCCGGAGCAAATAAAAAAATACAAATGTCAAATAGATTCTTTAACTGATAGGAAAACTTAATTAATAACCGAACAGTAAAATAATTCTCTACACCTAAAAGTAAACATAAACGAATAACACCATAAATTCAAATTAAATGTTCAAAATGTTGACCACATCTAGCTAAACACTTTACAATTAGCTCGGTAAACGAAAGATTCACTCGCAACAATATTAGAGACGAAATGAATTGAAACACAACTCTAATTCTGTTTTTCATATCTTCGCTTGTGGTGGGAGGATATTGGTAAACTTTTTCTTTAATGCAGCCCCAAAGGAAGAAATCAAAGGGCGTAAGATCCCGTGATCTGGCTGGCCAGTTTTGCACACCACTTCGTCCTATCCACCTCATCGGATAATTTCTATCGAGATGTTGCCTAACATTGATTGCATAGTGTGGAGGGGCGCCATCCAGTTGTAACCACATCGTACGAATATTATCTACCTCGATATTTTCCTATTTTGCTCGGGTAAATTCTTTTTCCAAAAACTGTAAATATCTTTCCCCAGTAAGACTCCCATCAAAGAAAAAGGAACCAACCACATTAAAATTGATTATATCACACCATACATTGAGTGACCATCGATGTTAGTGATCAACAACTCTTAAGATATGTGGATTAGTATCTGAATAGTGATTACAGTTATGTGTATTAATATCGCCATTATTGTGAAAAGTTACCTCATCCGTAAATAGAATGTTATTAACAAAATTGGGTTCTTCATTGACTTTAGTAGTTACCCATTGGCAGAAAGATTCACGATTTTGAAAATCTATTTCACTTAAAGCTTGATGTTGCTCGATATGATAAGGATGCAATTTGTTTTTTTTTTAATAAAGCTGCGAACTGTATTTCTATTTAGTTCTAGGTGTGTACTTAGCTCTCTGGTACTAATTTGTGGATTTTCTATAAGAGATGCCATAACTTGAAACTCAATTTTTTCATTAGGGCTTGTTTTTGGGCGCTTACAGAATTTATAAATCTCGCAGCTACATTCATAAAGGATTCTTTTCGCGGCTATCTTCGCTCTGGATATCGTTCACAGTACAAATGGGTAACCAGCAAGCATTTCTTTCAGCTTCGCTGTAAATAAAGATCATATCGACCATTTCTTCTTTGGAAAAATTCATTTTATCCAAAAATTGACAATCCAAAAACACAAACTAATGGAACGATATTTTAATGATTATACAAGCGTCAAAACAATGGATGCAATTGTTCCTACATGATCTGTTTTGTTGAATTCTATTGTCATAATAAATTTATATTTTAGAATATTTTTACGTAAAAGCGTCAATCTCTCAAGAAGGGTTCGTCTTATGACTATGAAACCTATTATCAATTAGTATCTACTTTTCACGGGGAATCCGAAATGTGAAAAAATATACAGGGTGTTGCATGATATTTTAATGATTATACAAGCGACAAAACAATGGATGCAATTGTTCCTACATGATTTGTTTTGTTGAATTCTATTGTCATAATAAATTTATATTTTAGAATATTTTTACGTAAAGCGTCAATATCTCAAGAAGGGTTCGTCTTATGGCTATGAAATCTATTATCAATTAGTATCTACCTTTCACGGGGAATCCGAAATGTAAAAAAATATACAGGGTGTTGCATTTGAAAAAATTGAGAAAAATTACATTTCGCATAAGTTAATCATTATGTATAGTTTGATTAAATAGTCGGTGGTATAAACAGATTTACAGAATCGTGGCGACAACGCTCGCATCGTGGTTCTAGAATTAACTTTATTTTGGTACTAAAGTGATGATATCTGCAGAACGGTTAGTGATGCAGATACACATTTCTACAATTTTATTCTAAATGTGACAGTGAATCCAAAAATTCAAAAATATACAAGGGTCTTCCATTTAAAAAAACAAGTTTGGGTTGGCATGTTTTTGTCAATCACCCTGTATATACCTAAATATTTTTAGAATGTAGGTCCAATGATCGTGTATTATTACACCAGATTGGTTTTGATATCTCTAATAGTTAAGGAGCAATCCTCCGTCCACGCAGTAGACTCCCACCCTGTATAGTTTAATAAGGTATGCTGGATTTTCTTTGAGAGAGAAGCCAAAGCTTCTGAGACTACGAAAACCAACGGTGTGGTATTTAAGTACACATAAGCTACGTTCCCCATCACCGAAGCAAAGCGCAACAAATATAACTGGTTGTACCACCGTCAGATGCAGCTACCACGAACAGTAGGGCCCGTAAACCAAAATAAAGCGAAAAAGCAATACAATGACGACGGGATTCGGTTCGAGAAGGAATTATGAACCAACTGAGCACTTACCGGTGTAAAGCATTATGCCACACGTGTAAGAGGAAAATCATCGCCAACAAGCTATACCGATACTTCACAGACTCTACCCACTCTCTTCTGGTCTAGGGGAGAACGTCTCCGTTAGCGCCAATAAGCTACACTGATACATTTCAGCCTCTATATCAATCTCTGGTGCTCTAGGTAAGAACGTCCCCTTCTAATCCAAAAGGCAGATCTCTAGGTAACAATATGCACGCAAAACGCAATTAAATTGAAAAAAATATGTACGCCAAATCCGATAACAACAAACGTATACCAAAACTGACAATTACGTAAATTGATTGTTGTTTTTAAATTGTTCTCATTCCAGCTGCCTTTGGAAGCATATGAAACTTGTTAATACGGCTAAATTGAAACGAGCGATTAACTTACTAGGTATCTATGCTAAACTAAACTAACCTAAGAAATCTATTTAAAACAAAGAACCTAATAATCTAACATTCTATTTCTAGAGTAAAAAGAACTAACACAAACCGCACAAACATGAGCAAACGACAAGAATTGGTTTATAAGTCGCAGTGACTTAAAAACTTGGTAAGTTATAGAAAAGCGCTACTAATCTGATAATTGGTAGAAGTAGAAAAATCGATAAAGGAAAAAAGAATCGGCAGACGATATATCATATAGCTTGACAGTAGATAGGCTACCCCACTTCTGGAGCATTTTGACACTTACATTAGGATATCGAAATTTGCCCTGATAAGTCTTATAAAAATTATTAAATCAGAAGGTCAAGGTCATCACATTCGCTACGTCCAAGTACATGGTTTATCAAGGTCATCATCTTCAAGGTCACCTCAGACCACGTGGTAGGAAAGGTTTGTACTCCTGCTTCTCAAAGTATTCAAAAGAAAAACGCTCAAAGATGAGTAGCACAAGTACACTCACAATATATCGAAAAGTTCCCCGGTTACAAGTTACATGAGTAAAAACTCAAACCTACCTCAATCTCCAGAATCCAAATAAAAACTCCAAATATGCGTTAATTATTATACAGGGTGTGCAAATAGTATCGCATCAAGTGGAATTATGTAGAAACGGTTTGACATTTAGATTTGACCTTTGGTGGGGTTAAATAGTACATGAATACCCACATTTTGATATGAGTTTCATTTATTTTGCGCGACTGGTGTTTGTCAGAGGCAGCCATCTTGAATTTTTTTAAATGGCAACCTAGGTTGGGTTTGGTGTCATTTTGTAGGTAATTGATTTAGAAACACATCACGGCATATCATAAGCTTGCTTATTCTAAAATAAGGAAGAAAATTAAAATATTACACGAATAGTTCAAGTGAATAAAACAAAAGAATTGAACAAAATAATTGAGTTACTTAATTGATAAAAATCACTGCCCAAATTGTTGTCCATTCACTTCTTGGCAATGTTTAAGTCTGTCAACAAAAGCACCAATGCATTCGGCAGATATGCCGCAGGAATGTTTGTGATCGCAATTCTAATTCGAGCTTCTAATTCATTTAATGTTGTTGGCCTATTAAATAAATAAATAAACACACTTATTTCCATAGAAACCAAATCGTATTTTACATGCGACTCTACATGAGAAAAACAAGCTTATGGTAATATCGTATTGCAGTATTTACTATCAGTTCGAATTAGAAAAGCGTTAAAGAGTATTAGAAATTGAGAAAATTGATAACAATCAGTAGAGAACACAGAAATGCTACATTTGAATGAAATTTTTGTATAAGTTGAATTGATTTACAGCCCTTTGTCCAGAAAATGTTTCCTCTACTAAGTTAAGTTGGCTTTTTAATTTTCTTGGTTATTTTAGAATAAATAAGCTTATGATATACCCTAGTGTATTTCTGAATCAATTACCTGTCAAATGACACCAAACTCAACCTAGGTTGCAATTTTTAAAAATTCAAGGTGGCTGCCTCGGACAAACACCAGTCGCACAAAACAAACGAAACTCATATCAAAATATGGTAATTTATGTATCTTTTAACCCGACCAAATGTCAAACCGTTTCTACAAAATCCCATTTGGTGCAATACTATTTGCAGACCCTGTATAAACTGGTCAGGTGGAACCATGCCAAATTAGTTTCCACGTTGGGCGCCAAATTTATGTATTTATACAATTCATCCTAACCCAGTAGCGTAACCTAAACATACTTCTACTAACCTTTAACAACTAAACATTTTTAGATCATAAAAAAAATACTCTTAACTAACGAACAAGACTGAATACGATGTTACATTACGTTTCTTGAAACCGCAGCAGAGTCCGTGATTCTTATAAGTACACAAGAAATTGCAGAGACCTTTACATTTCAAGTTTTCTACTATTCAGGGTACTTTAAAATTTACATTACATTTACAAGAAATTTACATAATTTTATACCTATTGGGAATCTACGTTATGCATTTTCTAGACGACAAGGTTTATTTTTACATGGTAGACATTTACATAATTGAAAATTAATTAATTAATTTTATTAATATCACGACAAAATAAACAATAAAAATAATTTTTTTAAAATAACAAATTATAATTTCCCAATGGGTGATTTTCAACTGTAACAGTTCGTGCCTGATTACCAACAAATTATAACCAACTAGATTCCTAGCTTTTTATAAAGATTGCATCAAGCTCCGTTAGGTGGCCTTGTAATCGCTATTGCTTCAATATCCTCCTGTACCTACCTGAAGAAGAGAATATGGTACGTTAGATCCGACGAAAATACTGATATGTAGTTACGATTCTTGAGTTTTCTTCAACCTTCAGGCATCTGCACAACATTTCATATTGTTATGTAATTACGAATTTAATTGATCTTTGTGCTATTACTCTAATTAACTTTTAAGTTCAATTGCATTATTAAGCATTGCTGTGCGCTACACAATTCTGCCCCATGTCTCCGGTCGTCCATGCTTAAATGGCGGGACAGATTTTTACTAAACTTGCTTTATTGCGAACGTGTAGGTAGCATCTGTTCGTACATTCGTGCTCTATTTTCTAAACGGCTGGATTAGCCGTGTTACATACCCAACCGAACTATACAATTCGGTGAAGCTCGTATGTTCATTTTTGGAAAGTTTGTTGAAAGTATTCGTGTTAATTGATGATGATGAAATAAGAAGCAATTATAATAGAGATTATAGCGAATACATAAAGTTATAAATATTTTCAGCGCATTGCATTGTATATTTTCGCCAGAATCCATCTCATGCATTGTACAGGGTGGCCAACTAAGAATGCGAGGTACTGTATCTGGGAAACTATACATCATAGAGGCTTGCGGAAAAAAAAGTTATACTAAAAGGGCCAATACAAAAACCTGGAAAATATTTTTATGTTTCTGAAATGGCCGCTAGGGGGCGTAACTGCAATCTTGAACATAGAAAAGTGATGTTTCTGTGAATTCTGCTATATTAACCTAATAAAAAAATAACTGATCTTTGAAGTCGAGGATAATCTGAACTTTCTTTGTTTGGCACTTTTTGACGTATCTATAAAAATAAAGTGGTGGGGAGTATTCAAAGGTTTTCTTAAATCACCCACCGTATTTCCGAAACGGCTAATCTGATTTTAACAAATTTGAGCGTGTTGAAAAGAGCTTTTTTTGGGCTACAAATGTTCAAATAATTGAAGTTTTGTTAGTTTCACATGTCGTCGCTAGAGGGCTTTGTTCGACATTCCGACAGAAACAGTTAATTTTCGCAAAAAAATGAAATGCATTGGTATGACTTTTTTTCATGAACATATATCTAAATGATGCCTAAACAAGCACGCGAAAACCGCATCTCAATATCTTATTCCTAACCTAAAATTCCGGCCAAAGAAAGCTTTATACGAAAATCCCTTAATTTTTTTTTTAACTATATTTTTTTGGGAATTGTTTCTATTATGTAGGCTGTGGTCCTAAAAAGGGCCGATTTAAAGGAGGAAGGTTTTTAATGCCCCCGTAAATGCTCGAAATGCTGACCATCGCTCTGTGCAGTGCTGAGGTCTCTTGTGGGTAGACAAAACTGCAGCTTCAGTTTGGGCTCTGAAAATAGGTTACCTAGAAATTGCGATTTTAAATGTTTGTAAATTTATTCACTAGAATAAAATCACCCTTTTTGAAATTACTACGGGCAAGTAAGCAATGCTAAAAGTTATACGAACGGTCTATTTTTTGTTTGTTTAAATGAATATTCACTATGGATAATACTTTCGCGTTACTTTGAACAATTTTTGTGCTTTCAAAATGCGTTTTACGAATAATGAAGCTGTTGATGTGCTTGCGGTTTATTTTGAATGTGTTCAGAATTCCGCAGTAGCTAAGAATTTACGCGGCTAGATATCAAAGTCGGCGTCCTTGCGATATAAGAATTTTTCCCCCCTTAGTGGCGAGCTTACGATCCAATGGTAGTTTTAGGCCTACGTTTCAACGGCAAAGAATTGGAAGGATACAAGGAAATATTAACCGTGTACTGGGTTATATTGAAGGAAATCCTCATGTTAGCACAAGAGCATTATCCACTGAGTTGGGCATATCACGGACAACGGTTCAAAATATTTTGAAGGACCATAGGTAAGTTCTAATGGCCATCAAAATATATAGGTATTCGTTTAAATTTTTTTTAATTACTTTAAGAATGTACCCATATCATGTCGTTTTGCATCAGGTCTTGAAAGAGGAAGATTTTGATCGAAGGTTAGACTGTTGCCATTGGATGTTAGGCATGATACGCGAAAATAGAGAATTTTTATTTCAAATTCTTTGGACCGATAAAGCCACCTTCAGTAGTGATGGGAGAGTCAATCTGCATAATATGCATTATTGGTTTGCAGAAAATCCCCATTGGTTGCGTGAAGTTCAGCGCCAAGGACGTTGGAATTTAAGTGTATGGTGTGGCATACTGGTAGGCAGAATTATTGGGCCATATTTTTTCGAGCAACCTCTAAATGGCAATGTATTTTTTGACTTTTTGGTGGATCAATTACCGTTGTTGTTTGAAGATGTACCTCTGCAAACAAGGCAAAAATCGTTTTTGTAGTTGCGTGGTTACCCAGCACATTTTGATATTAATTTGCGAGAGCATATTAATGCAGTATTTCGACAGCGGTAAATTGGAAGAGGAGGTCTGTTTCCATGGCTCCGCGATCGCCAGACATAACTTGCCTCGATTTTTATTTATGGGGGCGCTTAAAGGACATCCTGTTTCGGACACGGGGGGTGATTTAAGGAAACCTTTGAATACCACCCACCACTTTATTTTTATAGATACGTCAAAAAGTGCCAAACAAAAAAAGTTGAGATTATCCTCGACTTCAAAGATCAGTTATTTTTTTATTAGGTTAATACAGCAGAATTCACAGAAACATCACTTTTTAGGATTCAAGATTATGTCCCCTAGCGGCCATTTCAGAAGCATGAAAATATTTTCCAGGTTTTGGTATTGGCCGTTTTAGAGATAACTTTTTTTTCCGCAAGCCTCTACGATGTATAGTTTTCCGGATACAGTACCTCGCATTCTTAGTTGGCCACCCTGTACAATAAAAAAAAAACGGACTTTATAATGCGCTACCTGAACTGAATTACTGGAAACGTTGTAGTGTATAGAAAATTCCAAGATTGTTGTATAAAAAAACTGAAAAGTATTTTGTTCTGTCGCTTACAACAGAAAAACAGTTAAAGTTTGAAAGTTTGTATAATACTGAAACTTTTTTAGTATAAAGCCGAGAGATTAGTCATAACGACTGATAGGTTGGTACAATCCGCTCAAGGCAGAATTGGAATCTCTAGTTGGCTGTGTCGCCGTTTTGGGTTTTCATGCAAGACCGTTTAGAGAACTTTGTCAAGAAATGGTGTAGTTTATCCTAAATACACCCAGACACAGCTTGGAATACTTATTCGCAGAGCATAGAGACGAAGGCATTTTGTGAATAACCGTGTCATCATAATAGATGATGAGAAATATTTTACGCTGTCACATTGTTAAATGAAAGGAACGATGGGTTTTACTCCTCTGATATTGAAAATTGTCCAAACGAAGTAAAATTTAAAGCAAATGCAAGATTTGATGACTAAGTTTTAGTCTAGTGTGCGATTTCAGTGGCTGGTGTTTTAACACTTTATGTTGGCAGAGTTTGGGAAGAAGCTGTGGATGCTGGGTTTTATGCTCAAAGATGCTTACCAAAACAGTTTAATTTTATTAATACCCACCATCAGAACGATCAAATAACATTTTGGCTAGATTTGGCTTAGTGGCTTTATCCCAAAAGAACTCGAGACTGGTTGGAGCAGAATAACGTGAATTATGTACCAAGAGAAGATAACCCCCAAATGTTCTATAAGCTCGACCAATAGAAGAAAGTCATTATTGCATCGAAAGGTTTATGAAAACGGTTGGGAGGCTCAAAATGAACAACAGCTGCGGGCAAAAATTTTTAGAAACATTCGGAAAATTGACCGAGATATTGTCCAAAGGAAGATAAGGCAAGTGTTAGTCAAATTGCGTGCATGGTCTGCTCTCAGTTTCATAGATTACTTTTCCTCTTGTGAAAAGATGTAATATTAACCATTAATAGCTAACTTTAAATAAAATTTCATTATTTTGGTGATTGAACCTGTTGATGTTTTTTTCTCAAAACTTACGTCCATACGTAATTAATCAAAAGAAGCAAACTCGGTTCGGTTCGGTTCGTTACTCGAATCGAACTTCGAACCGAACTGTTTTGTTTTCTTCCGAACTGAACCTCAAACCTATCTAGTCTCTAACCGAGTAAGAGGTTCGCTTCGGTTCAAATTCATCCTGATACGGTAAATAATGCATAAAAAGTAAAATTTTGTGATTCATGTTTCGTAATCCAATTAACTCTTCTAAGGTTTCAAAATAAACCAAACTGTAACAATTGTAACAAATTACAGCTATAATAAAGCCAAACACTCCGCGTTATTTGTAAGAAATTGTCAATACTCAAACTTCTATAGAAAACTAAAATTAGCGAATACAATCACATAGATTCATATCCATAATCTCCTACACTGCCAGGGAGTGCTACTGCAAATTGTTTGCCTTATTTGGTAATGTGTGTTGCTTAACTAAAATACAGTAAGGGGCAATCTCACAACTTTTAGAAGAGCCCTAAAATGTTCAACAGAAAAAGTTTAAATGTCACAGTAATATTATAGAATCATGAAAGTAATCAATGTATGACAACTTCGTTCATTCAAATTTGTAGGATGACATTTCTATTTCTAAAGCTAGTGACTTGATCAGTAAATAAACGGCTATTCTGTATCGTAATTTTGGATTGTGATTATCTACACGTAAATTGATTTTACTCTAATGAATACTATTGCAAATATATTGTCGTGAAGTGTTCATAAAGAACCTATTTCTGGCTATTTATATTTAACCAACCAATTTCCTTTATTTTATGAGAAATTGGATCTCTTTTTCCTTATGCCAAACATTAATCTCATGCATGAATTCTACTACACTTAAATTTTATTAACATCGATTACCTTTAAAGTTTCCTCATAAAAGATGCCGCAATGATAATTTATTTTCATACCAGAAACACGTTTTATTTATTTACATTTTCTAGATCTCCTTTATTAGTACAGTATTACTTTATATTTATCAATATGTTATAACATATCTGAAAATGATAAAAGTAATGTTTTCATTATTAATTATTTTCCTTAAACTGTGGGCACCGATGTTTTCATTACTTGATGCACCACTTTAAAATTAGGTGGCGTTCATTTTGCATTAAAAAGATGCTTATAATCGGCATAAAATAAATAGGGCGCATAAATGAGCCTTGAGATACCCCTATTTCAGTATTCTGTACTTTTGGCGATGTTATCAATTATTAAAGGAATCCTAAATTTTTAGTCCATCACGTTTTAAAGTATTGATGGGCAATAAGGAGAAAAACTCACAAATGGTATGTGGTGTATTTTTTGACTGGACTGCTCCAAAAGTAGAACATTTAAATAATGTTACGTTTAATATGTCATTTCGAAAAAACCCAATAGGTTAAACAAAACATTTTAAATTAATACTTTGCGTAAATGTCGGTAGAAGATTTAAGCCTATCCGGTCATAAAACTGAAATACGTGCATAAAAACTGACACATCACTTTTTTTGGAAACGATTTTGGAAAAGATTACTTACAAAGGAAAAAGAGAATATAACTTAAATATCTGGTGCGAAACAGCACACAGACCTTCCAACCTACAAAGTGAGGGAGAGAAAGTAATGTTCTGGGTGTGAAAAATGGTAATATATACCACTTGTCTTCAGGTTCTATAACATAAAATTGTTAATAAATTACAAGATTTCAAACGATTGTAAAATTATGCCAAGTATTTATTAAACATATGTAGGGTACGGCGAGCTTGTTGCAACGTTTGTATTTCATATGAGCTACATGTTCATAAAACCGATTTTTGATAGATTGTTTAGTTTGCCTTACATATATTTGTTCACAATTTTTACAATTAATCTCCCCGACCTGTCCTGCTTTTTGATTGCCTAACAATTTTGAAAACTTTTCTCTGAAAAGTCAAAATTTAACTGAAATCGCTCAGAACTTCGAATTGTTAAAGATCTCTATCTCAAAAATTGTTTTTATCTCAAAGCAGATAAAGGCAATCAAGTAGCCACTATTTCGCTCAATCAAAGAACTCTTAGATTCAGGTTTGCCAAACATCTTCCTAAAATGATTACTTCAACTAGGACGGTTTTATTAGAATGTAAAGCAGTTGTTGATGACTCTCTGGTACTAACTAGAATATGTTGCTTGTCTTAGATTCATAAGCCAGCTAATGATATGCGCCCTATTGTTTGTGGTATTAATGCACATACTTATCTGCTGTCAAAATGACTATTTAGTAAATCTCATAACGTCACCAACATCTTTAGTGGTCCAAATTCGTATGAGTTTATTAATCAAATTAAAAACATTGAACTTACTGAAGATGAAATTCTAATCTCATTCTAATTCATTGTTCCGAGCGTCCCAATAGGTCAACCTCTGGTTTATTTAGAAGATGTTTTAAAACAAAGCTATTTGGATGATGCAGATGTGGAAAAACTTCTTACATTAACAGTGCGTGTATGAAACATTTTTTTTCAAAATTAACCATCCATTTTTCAAACAAAAACTAGGTAAGACAATGGGCAATATCTTATCTCCGTTTATGGCGAACCTATTTATGGTTAAATTTGGATTAGATACGTGGATAATGTGTTTGTCATGTTTAATACTAAAATTTCTAGTGTTGAAAACTTTGTAGAAACTTTAAATTGCAAATTTCCAACAATCTTACTTATGAAATTGAAGCAAATAACAATCCCGATGTCTTGATACTCTGGTAAAAGATTCATAACTATTGACTCCAATCGTTGTAAGCAACATAAATTCGCGGATTTTAATTTTTTGGTTAATAGATTGCTTAATTTTCCTCTTTCAGTTCAAAATTATAAGCAATAATTGCCCACTCTTAAAGGAATTGATGCACACAGTGGGTTTTCAGCTGAAGTGGTTATTAATATAGTTAGGAAACAAACACATAGGGTTAAGAATGTAACTATATTAGGTAATGATAGTTGGCAAATCGAGATCTCCTGCTTATACAAGAGGTTTATACAAAATTTTTGCCAAAATTAATTTGGAAACAGGCCCTACTTCAGATAATAGTTTGCAAATTTTCTTAAAAAAACTAAAAGATCAAGTGGATAAGCAGGATATGTCGGGAATTTATAAAATTAATAGTAAGAATTGTAAACAAATATATGTAGGGCAAACTAAACAACTTATGAAGATTCGCTTTAAGGAACATTTACCTTATATCAAATACTAACATTGGGAAAAGTCTACCCTAGCCCTACATACGTTTGATAAACATCATGTAGTAAATAACCTATATTTAACCAAACATGGTAGTAATAAGTACGAACTTGATAGTTATGAAAGTTTAGAGAACCTTAAAAACCAACAAAATCTGATAAATAATGACGATCAAGGACATTCAGGCTACTCAGAACCCATTTAACTTTCATGATCTTCACTATCACCAGATAAGCTGATGGTATACATAACACACGACCCTCCCCCATACTCACACACACCCACACGCACGCGCGCACTCACGCACGCACGAACGCACGAACACACAGAAACACACACGCACGTACCCACGCACCCATGCACGCACGTACGCACTCACCGACGGTCAGACGCACGCACACGTACTGTAATTATTGATGGAACAAGTTATTGAAAATAATTTGATGTATCCCTTGATTCTTGTGGTATAGAAAAAATTCCTCATTATGTAGCAGAACAAGGAACAGTTGTGTATTTGTGAACCTGAAATTTTGATGGATACCCACAAACACATACACGCACGTACGCACGACGCACACACGCACACACACACACACACACACACACACACACACACACACACACATAATATATATATATATATATATATATATATATATATATATATATATATATATATATATATAACAGTGTGACCATTTAAGTCCGCACCATACGGATTTTGTTTAACTTTGACTTTAGCATACATCTGATTATCGCATCCATTTTGCTTCAATTAAAACCAAAAATGAACTATAGTCAGTTGGTTTTACAACCGACGTCACCTGACAAAAATTACATTTTTAAGAAATAAATAGAAAAAACGCATAAATTGGCCGAATTTCGAACAAATATATTAGAAGAAGTTGTTCATTTTGTCATTTTAAACCTTGTTTTTAACTTATATAGACTTGGCATGTTGAGTATTCATTAGATAAAGAATTTTACATAGGTTACACCAAATCAAGATGAAATATAATTGGTAAAATGTCAAAAAACTGCCAAAAATTAAAAATCATACTAGGTCGCTGAAATTCAGTACATAAGTCTAAAAGTACAAAATTAGCAACTTTTTATAATAATTTTTTGCGAAATTCGGCCAATTTATGCGTTTTCAATTTCTTTCTTAAAATGTAATTTGACAGATGTCGTCGGTTGTAAACCACTATACTTCATTTTGGTTTTATTTGAAGCAAAAATGTGATAATCAGATCTATGCTAAAGCCGAGGTTAAAAAATTTCCATATGGTGCGGACAAATTATTATATATATATATATATATATATATATATATATATATATATATATATATATATATATATATATATATATATATCGGGTCCGCCTTTGGGAGCTGATCCTATGAGTATCTGCTAAACCAAACTTACTATAATTTTGAAAATTTGGTGACAGGGTAATGATGTTAGGGCTAACTCATCTAAAATATTTTCACGTTCGTACCACTTCCGGTTATACCGGAAGTCGGTACTTAGTCGCTTATTTTAAATGGAACACCCCGTATATTAATACATTTTTGGATTCTATGACGAATTTTAAGGTAAGTTTGTTAAATAAACTAGATACGAAATTTCAGTCGTTAAAAAAAATATTTTCTTAAAAAATTGACAGATGCGGTCTTAGTAATAACTCGTTAATTGTCCTGTTCCTGTCAAACAATTTGAATAAAACTTTGAGGTGTTGTAGGAAAAGGTTTATTGCAACAGTCTGCAAAAAATGACATTTGTATTTATCATAAAAATAAAATTATGAATGTCTAAACTTGACTATCAAAAAATGCAAGTTACTCAAAAAAATCAAATGGAAACCCCTATTTTTTATTACTCAGATCGATTTAACGTCAAAAATTAAGGTAAGTTTGTTTAAAATTTTATTTTCCTAAACGTAACAGTTTCATACTTATCAAAAAAGCCCCAATTTTAAAATTTGTGATAAAAATGAGCTACGTACTTAAACCTAGTATTCTTTGTTGGTGGTCACCATGGAAACCAAACAATTGAGAATTGAAATAAAAAAAAAAATATTTGAAAAAGTTACTGCAAAAAATTATAAAAATTGATAATTTTGTGATTCAAAAGTCATTTTTGCCAAATAGAAATTTTCTAAGTAATTTTTTTTAATTTCGATATACAACATTAGTGTAAAAACTTAATACTTTATGAGTAAATCGAAAAAAACTACTTTTTACTGCGGAGGTAGTAACTACGTACTTATCAGTGCATTCTTACACGATAAAGTCGGTGAAAATTTATTATTAATTTTATTAAATACATAAATAAAAAGTTTACCTCGAGTAGGATTTGAACCTACGACCTGTACTTTGCTAGAGTACCGCGCTAACCAACTGCGCCATCAAGGTTCAAGCCCCAATCGATGCAAATTTTGTCTTTATGTATGTAGAACTGATGTAAATTCTAAATATAATGAGATTACAATCAAATTACTTATATTAATGGAATGTGAGCCTGCAATATCGCAAGGATTCACACATACCAAAGCAACTTGACTAACTTTAAATTATTATAAGTTTTTGTTATGAACGAATAAGTTCAAAGGTAAATATGTAATTAAAAATTATTATTAATTTTATTAAATACATAAATAAAAAGTTTACCTCGAGTAGGATTTGAACCTACGACCTGTACTTTGCTAGAGTACCGCGCTAACCAACTGCGCCATCAAGATTCAAGCCCCAATCGATGTAAATTTTGTCTTTATGTATGTAGAACTGATGTAGATTCTAAACATAATGAGATTACAATCAAATTACTTATATTAATGGAATGTGAGCCTGAAATATCGCAAGGATTCACACATACCAAAGCGGATTGCGTGGCCATAGCATTTATTAATTGCAGTAAACTAGTACACGTTTGTTAAACCAGCATTCATTGTAGTAACAATAGGGCGCCAGGACAAAAGGAAACCTGTAAAAGGGAAAAAAAGTGTAATTAGATAACCATAAGATTTATGTACAATACCTAATTATAAGGATTTGAAATTCTATACGACATGTACCCAGAATGATTATTTATAATTTTCTTTATCATTTATTTAATTTAACATTCAACATAGTTTACTAGATTTTTAGAATATTTAACAATACATATGGTTATAAGTACAAAGTACAATATAAAATATATACAAAGTATTGTGTTTATTGTGGTGCACTGTTCAGGAGTCTAAGTCCTCTTCAGCGCGTGTGCTGTAGCATTGATGTGTTGCTTGTTGTACTTCTATACCTGATGACATCATATAGCGGTTTATCATAATCATAATCATGAAAAAGAAAGTAAACCTGTTGTGGGCGATATTGCTGTGTTTGGTGCTGTGTCGGCTGTCCTGTTTTCACTGAGATGTAGTTAACTGTTAATGATGCCAATGCTGATGCCTCGTAAATCTGAAATAAATAAAAAAACGTACATGTTTGGTCTTCGAACAGGCGGGTTCTCCACTGCGGCTCTAACCGCATTCGATATTTACGACCTCTCGCTCGTTGTTGGTGTAGTGCGTCAGTCTGCTTCCGTTGCAGCTGCGGGCGACGGGAACCTGTGAGATCCCCGAAAATTGGCCGTGTGGCTACCACCGTAGTTCCTACACTTAGACCGGTCGGTACGCGGTTTTATGAACTTGCTGGAGTCGTGACGTCTTGCGCGCTTGACACAGTGCGCCACTCACCTACAGAAACGCTACCCGTGACGGAATCCCTAGCACCGGTGACACTATCCGATGTCCAATCTCCGCCACAAGTCTTCGATGAAGATACGAATCCGAACCACGTGCTCCATCTGCCTGATTCTCCTAAGGTACTTTTCCGTTGGGAGCATCACATACAGAAGCGAGATCAGCCGTCCCTGTTTCTTCATCCTAAAAAGTTATGTTATTATAGCACTCGACTAACACTGAACCAACGTCAATCTCGGAAATTTCTACTGTTAATCCCGCTGTAACCACCTAGAACATACGTTCGCTCATTGCCTGATCGGTACGATACGCGGAATATGTTTATCCATATACCGCATCAGCCTGTCTCGGTCTCTGGCTGTGACAGGTTGTATCCTGTATTCCTCGGTGATTATTTTCGCTCCAGGCGAGGTTTGTGTAGTCGTGGTCTACCGATGTCTTCTTTGGCTTATTCTGAAGCCGGAATTCTTTGTCGATGGAGGCTCGTCTGCTGCGAGTGGAAGCGAGGCTACAGTGTGAGCGGTAGCCGGAATATCTTCTTCTATCTTCCTGTCGACTGAGTTCTAATTTACGATTTAGTGATTTACCTTCATGTTTGTTGTTCAGATAGCAGAGTTCCATTGCTTTTACAAATTAAGAAATAATCACACTTATCCCCACTGCCGTTATTACTAAAGCCGTTTAAACCCCTTTCAATGCAGAATATTATTATTAACTTCCGCTCTTTATAGATCAATCAGCGACTCTTACGTCACGCTAGTAGCATTGTCGCATACTTCTTGATTACATAATGCAGTGCATCACGTTTATCATATGGACGCTTGTTTCGAGGCTTGGTCATTCCCTCCTTGTACTACCAGACCTTTCCTGGCCCGCTCCTGGCCAGTAGACGCGTAGTGCCAGATATAGCCACACGCAAATTTTTAACATCACCCACCCTGCAATATATACAAACGGAAGCATCCGGCGACGTTTCTTAACCTCGTCGGAAGGACAGGAAGTAAGACTAGGTTGCCGACGCAAACACAAAGTTTTGCTAAAAGGAAAGGATGGCTAAGTGCACCCATTCACACATTTGTTAGAGCTCATTAAAATATCCTTTGAAGAAATACGACTAGTGCTCTTATTAAATACTCATTAAGACTTAATGTTAAAAAGAAAAAGAATGAAAGTTTTTGTTTCATGGTGTGACGAACTAACAGAATCACCCTATATTCTTAATTTATACGAGTAGAGGAGATACGTATAGGTACTCATCGTAATTCATTTCGACTAGGAAGTGTAGCATTAAAATAATAAATAATTTTCTATTTAACATGTATTTTAGATCATTTTTAAAGTATGTATCATATTAATTATAAAATTAAAGATGGTAATTGCATAAGTATCAACACACCCTTTAAATCCTTTAAATCTTCAGATTCCTAATTATACGAAAAATTACAAGAAATTAATGGCAGATATTAGCCACGTTCTTTTGGTTATTCATTTAATTATAATTAAAACTTCATTACAGCAATTACATTAACTGTCAGTTTGAATTCAACTAAAAGTACTTGTTTAAATCTGTAATTTTAATGAAATAAATGAGGGCTTTAAAATAAACATTGCATGCAGAAAATTTTTATGAAATATGGACAATGTCCTTTGATTTGTTGTTAATAATGAAGAATTAGTAGTTTTAACAAGCAAGGATGATAACAATTTGTAAAAGTGTGAATATTTACCGTAATGTTACAAAATAATTCAATCTGTTTTCAACAGTAGCTTAACGAAAGGTTTTACTACAAATTTTTAAATAGTTGCTGGCTTTGATGGAGATTTTCCAAATATCTGATTTTGTCTAAAGCACTTGTACATTTAGATTTTGTTGTAGATTCGATTTGCTATGCGACATCTGTTTTGTATATTAAATTGGGCTCCCGTATGTATATGCATCTATTTGTTTTTTTTATGCTCATTCTTAACCGAATGTAATTATATGCACGATTACGTTATAATATAATAATTATAACCATATTTCTTTGATGCAGCCGTCTTTTTATAGCCCACGGACGTCATGACCTAGCGGATTCCAATGAAACGTCAAAAATTGAAAACAATTTCATCCATCTTATTTCTGGAAATATCTCAATTATTGCGTTTAAAATGAAATTAATGAATTTGAAATTAATTATCAATTTGTCACGCCTGCTTTTGTACTCGTGTTCATGGTAACGCACCAACACCTACTATCATAAATGAGGAATATATTTATTTTGAAAATAATTAACGGTATAATTAATTTTAAATATTCAATATATTAATGTGCCTAATGGTTTGTGTGCATTGCGGTTATAACTAATTTTTATGGTCTTACGCGTTAACGCGCTCGGGCACGAAATAGCGCTTCGAACCATAACAACCTCATTATGCCCTTAATATATAAATAACTATTATTGAAGTATACAATTTACGTACTACGTGAATATATTTTATCTTGTCACTGAACTGTCACAATTTTTCCATTTTGTGTTTATTTGTAACATAAATGTGTTTAGCAATTTCTGTATTTTACTCTTAAAGAAAGCAAAACCCAGCGTTAAGATGCTTTGGCAACATTATGTTGACGTATTTCAAACTGAACGCTGTGGAAATATTTGATTATAATGTATTTAATGCAGGTTATAATCACAGCTAATTAATTGAAAGTAGAGTATGGAAATTATCGAGTAAAGCCTTAGCACTTGAATGAAGTAAAGTTTGCTGTTTGCTATGTTAAAAATAAAGTGTCCTTTTTTTAAGTAAATCTTCCCTAAAATTTTGAGTAAGATAATGATTTTGAAATAATTAAGTGACGTTTAAAATCTGACCGTGAGTTTATAGTGAAATTGATTGAGATCGGTTGAGAAGTTCTTTGAGGTACATTAACAAAGTTGCATTAAAGGGCACACGACTAAAAGATTTTTATGAGAAGTTATTACGTAAAAGTAAGAGACTGGTTACTTTGTATTTGTGTTTTCGAGTTAATGGTTTGAATTCCTGTCTTCTGCAAATACATTAAGTGACAGTTCATGATTTGATTACCGTAGAAAATAGTTTGCGCTCTTTGACTAGTTTTATCTCGGTTTTTACGTTTGTTGCGGTACAGTACAACAAGCTCCGTAGAATTTAATAAGAGTTGTAACGGGTGACAATATTTGTGAAGGTCTATGGCTCTTTTACCATACCGCAGAACTATTGTAACTGGGAGACTTTAACCCAACACAATCTAGAAAGTATAACCCAGCAGTTAGCGAAGTAATTAGAGCTCTTTCAATGCGTGTTTAGAATATTTATTATTTGCACCTAGTGTATAAAAGTTCGTAAGAGTGAGCCTTTTTAATAGAAATAGTAGGCGCCATGAATTATGTACAATACGGCCCTAAAAATTCAAAAAGGGAGTAAAGAGAGCTGAAAGAGGAAATTAGCACATATAAAGACACAGATACATCAAAACAAGAAATTAAGTATCCAGCGATTAAAATTGATTCTTTAACATAAAAACAAAACAGAAATCAGATTTTAAGTACCGAAATTTATAACACGTCAAAGTAATTTGTAAACATTATTGTTTATACAGTAATTATAACTAAAACTGAAAGGATCGTAGACTATCGAGGTCATTGGTGTCCGTATTAAATTTTGTAGTCAGTAATTTTATCTTGAACAAACCGATCTTTATATGAAACTGTCTGTATTTCAAGTTAATAATAAAGAAAAAAACCACTGCCAAATTATTTGCCATAATGCTTTCTCATATTTGTAAATAAATAACCTCAAAACCCTGAACTTCAGTCATATCAGTTTGTAAACACGATAATTCCCCATTTTTGATCCGCCATTTTGAATATTTTAATTTTGAGAAATGATTTATTCTTAGCGATCTTAGAAATCCCCAAAACCCGACTTTCAAAAAATTTTGCACCCTAACCTCTGGCAGTTTTTAAAATTTTTTTATTTAAATAATGTTTTACAAATTAACAAAGTTGCAAACTTGATCGTTAGCCCACAATACCTGAATATTAGTCATATCAGATTTTAAACAAATAATCCCTCATTTTGATCCGTCATTTTGAATTTTTGAATTTCGAGAAATGAATTTATTTTAAGCGATCCTAGAAACCCCTAAAACCCGACTTTCAAAAAATTTTGCACCCTAAAGCGCCACTGGCAGTTTTAAAATTTGTTTATTTAGATAATGTTTTACAGATTAACAAAGTTGCAAACTTGATCGTTAGCCCACAATACCTGAATATTAGTCATATCAGATTTTAAACAAATAATCCCCATTTTGATCCGTCATTTTGAATTTTTGAATTTTGAAAATGATTTATTCTAAACGATCCTAGAAACCCTAAAACCCGACTTTCAAAAAATTTTGCACCCTAAAGCGCCACTGGCAGTTTTAAAATTTGTTTATTTAGATAATGTTTTACAGATTAACAAAGTTGCAAACTTGATCGTTAGCCCACAATACCTGAATATTAGTCATATCAGATTTTAAACAAATAATCCCCATTTTGATCCGTCATTTTGAATTTTTGAATTTTGAAAATGATTTATTCTAAACGATCCTAGAAACCCTAAAACCCGACTTTCAAAAATTTTGCACCTAAAGCGCCACTGGCAGTTTTAAAATTTGTTTATTTAGATAATGTTTACAGATTAACAAAGTTGCAAAATTGATCATTAGCCCACAATACCTGACTTCTAGTAACATCAGATTTTAAACACAATAAACATTTTGATCCGCCATTTTGAATTTTTAATATATTCAAATATTTATACATATTACATCTATAAAACCCACAATATATTATATATATATTATATATTTTACATTATATAATAAATATATACACATATATTATATAATTATAATACATATACATAAATTGATACACATAATTACACATACATCATATCATAATACCATACACATACATGCCACAGTGACATATACTCATATATACACATACTATACTATAAACATCATGTACATACACATTATCACATACTAACATATTACTACATACATCATACACATACAATACACATACACAACAATACACATACACATACACATACACACATACACATACACATACACATACACATACACATACACATCACACACACACATACTACACAACATACCACATACACATACACATACACATCACACATCACACAACACATACAACACATACACATACATACACATACACATACCATACACATACCATACACACAACACATACACACAACATCACACTACAACAACACACTACACAACACAACAATACACACACACACACACACACACACACAACACACACACACACACACACACACACACACACACACACACACACACACACACACACACACACACACACACACACACACATACACACACACACACACACACACACACACAACACACATACACACACACACACAAAACACACACACATACACACACACACACACAACACATCACACACACACACACAAACACACATACACACACACATACGCACACACACACACACACACACACACATACTCACACACACAAGCACACACACACACACACACACACATACAACAACACACACACACACACACACACACACACACACACACACACACACAACACACACACACACACACCACACACACACACACACACACACATCACACACACACACACACACATACACAAGCAGCCTTACAGCAATGTTTCAAGATATCACACACTCCTATAGACACACAATCAGATCATTTCGTTTAAACATCTTTTTTTAATAATATATATATATATATATATATATATATATATATATATACAACTAATATATATATATTATATATATATATCATATACATATATATATATATATATATATATATATATATATATATATAATATATATAACATAAGTATATTGGTGATGCAGTCAATGAAGGGAAACGTTAACTAAACTCTTTGATATTATCGAGCTTTCGGAAAATAATTTCCCTCTTCAAAATAACTAAGGAAAAACATTGAATACTGGTAGTTATTAATTAAATCTTACTATCGTGAGGTTTCTTAAAATTTGCTTAACACAAAGAAAAATAAACGAAAGTAAAAGTGAATATTTTAAACTAATGTCAATAAATGACAAACAGTAACATGATAATAACAATAATTGACTAATAATAATAACCGTAAAAACTTTTTTTTTTGTTATTAACTCATATTGGAACGAGAATTTATGACGATTGAAAAAATGTAAGTGGAATTAAGATTAAAAAATGAGAACATAACTATGAATATTGCTCAATACATTAATGTCTGATCTTTTGTCCAAACTACTTTAATTAATCAATAAGTGTATTGTTTGGGGATACATGTCCCAGCAAATTTATGGGCACAGGCATGAACGAGCTTACAATTTGGATGAACTTGGGAGTAAAGAGAGCTGAAAGAGGAAATTAGCACATATAAAGAC
>JARFJB010002295.1:717500-807500 GCA_036346205.1 Vesta saturnalis | reverse complement strand
ATCCATCGCCCAAAGCCGCGAAGCAAATTGTTGAAGATTTTAAAAATACCGGTTCTGTTAAAAGAAAAATTGTTAAAGCTAAACGTATTCTTAACATTGGAAATGTGGAAATTGAAATTTTGGGTTACCTTGTTGCAAATCTAATGATGTCAATAAGACAGGTTTCGATAGACTAACGAGTATCAAAAGTTCAAATAGGATTCTGAAAAAGCACAAGTTTCGTCCTTTCGCATTTTCCTTAGCGCGGCATTTAAAATAAGATGATTTTCGGAGAAGAGTACTTTTTAGTGAATTTATACTTACTAATCACTACGGAAGCATAATTTGGAGCGACGAAGTGAAATTCACTAAATATGGCATGCTTAATTGACATAATTCGCACTATTTGGGTGACGCAAACCCTCATGCTTTTAAGGAACGAAATTTAAAAAAAAACTGCAGTTTTAATGATGGTGCACCGCCTCACAATGACCATATTGTGAATACTTTCCTATAGCATGTATTTGAGGACCATAGGATAGCTAATAACGGACCTCTTCAATGGCCACCGCGATTACTAGACATGTCGGTTTTAGATTTTTTTTGTATGGGTTGCCATTAAGGGTGAAGTATACAACACTCCTTTAACAACGAAGGAAAACTATATGGAGAGAGTACAAAGCGGGTTTCGCTCTTTGAGTCCAAATTCAATAAGAGTGGCAACTCACGAGCAACTGATCCGAAGGTGAGAAAAGTGTCATGAAGTTCAAGGGCGCAATTTCGAACATTTAATGAAATGATTTTTTTTTAATTTCTAGTTTTTATTAAGTTCACATTGTAAATGACATTTTAATTGTTAAAAATAGGTTCCTTGGCGGCTTTCGGTGATGGTTTCTTTTTTTCTGGATAACGAGCAGCATTACCAGCCAAGATTAAAAATGAAAGGTTCAACAACGCAACCGAACATGGGAAAGTGAAAATGCTTTTTCTCCAATAAAATGAGAAGGGTTAGATTTAGGTATAGGCATTTAAATTGAAAATCATAGTTATTTCTGGTGCTAAACCCAAAGCCGATGCAAAAAGTATGGATCCCAATTTAAAAATTTGACTTTTCTATTTTTCTTAGTGCCAAATTTATTATTGTTTTTCTATCAGCCTGCATACAAACACGTCATTGCTGGTTGTTAGTGAACTAAAACAATCCAATGTTTACAATAGTTCAGACTTTCACAGCAAACTAATTTGCCGTTTGAACAGTATGGGCAACTTTGTTAGGCCATGCAACTGTCATTTTTTATTGAAAACTTTGGATAACCCAAAAAACGGCTAGAGTTAGTTATGTGTATGCCTAGAATTGGACGTAGAATCTAAAAAGGCAACAATATACAGGGTGTCCCATTAAAAATAAGCTAGCTATCCTCCACTTCCGGTATAACCGGAAGTACTATTCTCTTGAGAATATTTTAGATGAGTGCCTCCCATCCACTTTAGTAAGTATATATATATATATATATATATATATATATATATATATATATATATTAATTAGTAACCAAATTTTCAGATTTTCAGAGAACTGTGTTTATATTGGCGACGTTTCAGCCAAATCGCGCAGGCCATTTTCAAGACTTTTACTTCTTGATCAAATGATTAGAACAAAATAGACGTTATCTGCTTGTGGTTGAAGCTTATATACTTTGCTTTCTCTTTTTGTTTCACTTTCCGTTTTTTCCGGAGTAAGTGTTCACTTTCCCTTTTTAGCAGTTAGTACATTATTTACTTTCTTTTACTTTAGTTCTTTGTGATGTCTTAATACAGCTTTACAAGTTGTTTAAACTGTTAGGTTCTTTCTCGATTTCTATGGCTTCCCGTATTATTCTTCTTGTGGTATGTTCGATATTTGCAATAATTTTGGTGTTTTTAAAATCAATGTTGTGCGATTATTACATGTTAAGCCAAAGAAAATGTTTGTTGTCCTTTCTTTACTGCGTTTTGATGTTCTTCTCTTCTGAAGTTTACTTGTCTCTTGGTTTGCCCGATGAATGAACTCTAGCAATTTAGGCATGGTATTTCATGTATCCCTTGTCCTTCCAGTTCCAGTTTAGTTTTAGGGTTCGGTAGGACATTGATGATTTTCTTGTGGGTATTAAGCATAGTCCTAATGTTATGCTTTTTTAAGAGATTGCTCGTTGTGCCTTTAATGTATGGCAGGTATGCTGTTGCTAATGGTTTGTCCTCCTCTTTATCCTCTTGTTTTAGTTTATTGTTCGCACCAGCTTTATTGATGTTATTATTAGAGATACCATTCTGCTGAAGTGTTGTGAGTAGTTTTTCCATTTCTTTGTTTCTATTTTCTATATCTGTGGATCTCTGCGATCTTTCTCTCAAGGTTTAATATAATAATAATAATTCCATCATAAATTTGGTTTTCGATGTAATAAATTCATATGTTCAAGAATTTGTTTAATTTTCTCCTTCCATGTCGCGAAATTACGAATGTGTCGTCTACGTATCTGAGCCAAAGTTTTGGTTCGAACTGTGCTTCACTTATGGCTTGAGTTTTTAGATCGGCCATGAATGAAATGGCAATAGAGTGGTGATAAGGTTGATCTCAAGGGCCCTATTTCTACTTGTCTACATTTTGATTTTTGGACAGGAAGTATGAATCGTTTGGCAACGTTTTGTTAGATCCATGATGTCCTCGGGTGGATTGCATTTTCTACTAGCAACCTCTAAAGCTTCGTCCACAGATATATTCGTAAATAACGATACTGCTTCGAAGCAGACTAGTAGATGGTTCTGCTGAATGGTCTCCTTGTTCATTAATTCGATGAAGTGATTTGCGTTTTCACGTACTAGTTGATGCCTTCATTGTATAGTTGTAGTTGTTTAGCTAAGTATTTTGCTTTGACAAGAAGACTGCAGAGACCCACAGATGTGGAAAATAGAAACAAAGAAATTGAAAACTACAATGTTTGATCTTTCTGTTTCGCCTTTTCGAATGTTGTTCTTGTGTTACCACTTTGGAAATGATGGGTATGATTGTATGATCTCCGCATTCGCTTTAGGTAGTTACACAATTTGTTTTCTACCTAGAAGTATGTTGCAATGCATATTGTCAAAAGTTATGTTTACCGAGGTTACATGCGTTCATCTAACGTTTCACTGTCCCTTATGTTAGTGCCTTGTCGGTAGACACATTTGTAAATGGGGTCAGGATGTCGAAGCTTACCACTTTTTCTTCGTGGATGGTTTGGAAGTTTCTGACAGTTTCTGCAAAGCCCTGGTTATTCTTGGCATGGATTCGATTTTTCCAACAAGTACGTGATAATGCCGAGCAGATAGTGTCTAATGGGTACAATGAGAATTTCTCGAGCTCACGATTGGTCTCCTCATTATGTTTACATTTACATTTAATAATATATGTATATAAGAATTAACTGTCGCCATTTTATAATTATATGGATGGATAGATGAGCTATGAACTACTAAGTCTGTATTGAGAAGGTTTGTGAAAAATAGAAAAGCTAGTCTACTATCTGTTTCAGTGATACTTAAATGTAAATAATTCATTTGGATATTACTTTCTGTCTCTAAAGTAAATTCTATCGATGGATGTAGTTTATTAAAAAAATTAAAAGTATTTAGTTGTCTATTATAACTTGTGAAACATGTAAAAATCAACATGTCTGTACCAACAAAAAATATATATGACTGATTCGTCAACACCTTGAGTTCTTTACCTAATTACATACAATACATTTAAATGTATTGTACAGTGTACACAGTAAAACCAATAATAATGTTCAGTTAAACACTAGTAGTCAGTAGTACTTCTAGAATTAGTAACAATTTAGCAATTATACACATAAGAAGCAACCAGGATAAATACATTTACCTGTACATTGTCCTATGTTTACATAATGAAATATTTAAAATTTAATCGAAGTACTGTAAGATTGACTTTGTAAAAATACAGCAGATAACTAGATTAAATTTTAACATAAATCATTAAGAAAACAATTTTTCAAATAATTTATCGGACCCAGAGTGAAACTATGTTTATGGTTGTCAGAGTTATTCTCATCGTAGAGTAGGAGTAAGACTAGAAGTAGAAGTAGAAGTAGGAACCTCTGTAATTTCTCACATAACACACAGTAGGCAATTTGAATAGACTCTTACCTTAACGAGGTGTACAAGACAACAGTACACACAATAGAATTTCGAGATAAACGGTTATGTTGGTAACCCAAATCTACAATTACAGATATCAGAATATGTACTTTCCTTAAAGTTAATAACTGTCAGAATACTGTGGTGTTGATGGCTAAAAAGTAAAGGAAGCTTTATAAAGAAAAAAAGGAAGCGAGGCATACCTGACGTTTTAACCTTCAAATTCGCAAGATGCGTAAGAAATAATTGACACTAATTAATCATCTCCCATAATGAGGAATAAATATAAATCCGGCCCTAGTCGATGGATCAGTCTTATCCAGAAAATTATTAGATTCCTCTAGGAACTAAAACGTGGCTTGGCACCAACAATTTTTGGAAAAAACAGGAAGAAGAAGCGTTCTTTTTGTGAACTTAATAAATCACTAGAAATTCCATTGTGACCAACTGTGACCAGTGGTTCTAAATTCTAAACATATATGTTAACTAAGAGTGACCATCAACAATTTTAAATATTAAACGGTTTAACTTAGGAAAATAACATAATGAAGATAACGTTAAATAAGAGTAGAAACAGCAATGAACAACTGACTTTAATAGCTATCTGTTAACTATGACGACGAAAATAACGTCGTAAACCCACTGGATCCACGCCACGTCCTTCAAGTAGCTACTGCAACATAGGATAACTAGAATCTCCTAGTAAAAAGCACCTGGGAATGGACGCGAACCATCTTCCCAGCCGGTGAATAAGCTGAAATTTCTAAGAACTCTGGCTATTTTGCAGAAGCGTAGAAAAATTCCATATGAACATAGCGGTGATCCTGTGGTTTCCGTGTCTTTTCAAAAAGCGGCTTTCTTTTTCTATCGGTGCGTCATTTGGTTTAGGGACCCATCCACGCATCCGCCAACACGGGGAATTTGAGCACTGCAAAAGTTCGTAGCAATTGATGTTTTCGGTGGATTTGGTCAACGTACTTCCTCTGGATGTATGATATAACAACAACACGATGCACACTTGAAACAGTGGCCTAATGGGTCCGTGAGCATCGGCTATTGTGATATTGAGATCCGTTTCCTAACCAATTCAATTCGCGTAAAATGTCTTCTAACGCTCCTGCAGGAGTTCTGAGCTTTTCTAGACATTGGGTGGATATTTCGAAAATTTGATTCTTTAACACACACACACACACACACACACACACACACACACACACACACACACACACACACACACACACACACACACACACACACACACACACACACACACACACACACACACACACACACACACACACACACACACACACACACACACACACACACACACACACACACACACACACACACACACACACACACACACACACACACACACACACACACACACACACACACACACACACACACACACACACACACACACACACACACACACACACACACACACACACACACACACACACACACACACACACACACACACACACACACACACACACACACACACACACACACACACACACACACACACACACACACACACACACACACACACACACACACACACACACACACACACACACACACACACACACACACACACACATACACACACACACACACAACAGACCTTTATAGAGCTTTAATGTTTCAAAAGGTATCGCACACTCACTTATAGACACACAATCAGATACGAGATTTTCGTTCTTAAAAATGCGTGTTTCTTTTGTTTAATCAATATATATATATATATATATATATATATATATATATATATATATATATATATATATATATATATATATATATATATATATAATAAGTGTGGTGATGCAGTCAATGAAGGAGACCTTAACTAAACTCTTTGATATTATCGAGCTTTCGGAAAATAATTTCCCTCTTCAAGATAACTAAGGAAAACATTGAATACTGGTAGTTATTAATTAAAACTTACTATCGTGAGGTTTCTTAAAATTTGCTTAACAAAGAAAAATAAACCAAAGTAACAGTGAATATTTTAAACTAATGTCAATAAATGACAAACAGTAACATGATAATAACAATAATTGACTAATAATAATAACCGTAAAAACTTTTTTTTTGTTATTAACTCATATTGAAACGAGAATTTGTGACGATTGAAAAAATGTAAGTGGAATTAAGACTAAAAAATGAGAACATAACTATGAATATTGCTCAATACGTTAATGTCTGATCTTTTGTTCAAACTACTTTAATTAATCAATAAGTGTATTGTTTGGGGATACATGTCCCAGCAAATTTATGGGCACAGGCATGAACGAGCTTACAATTTGGATGAACTTGGTACCAAAATTACAGACTCTTTAAACAGCATCACCCAAGAAATGTTAGAAAACGTCCGAACCGAATTTTATCACAGATTGAGTTACTGCCTTGCGCAAGGTGGAGATCTTTTCGGAAATCTTATAAAGTAGAGTTTGAGAAAAAAGTGTATTCTGTTCATTTTTTAAAAACAGTTGGTTTTTCAATAAGAATTGTAATTCTAAAGTTAAACCTTAAACTTAAGTTATACCATCAATGTAAATGTTAATGTTCTTGTTTGTAACTCTCGTAAGTTTCTTCTTGGTTCTTCTTACGCGTAGTAATCGAACCATTTCATAAATTCGCAATTACAATAAACTTCGATGTTTGAGGTATTATCATTTAATGTTTAAGTGTATTTACTTGATAGTTTGAAAGAACACATGACTTTTCAACATCATCTTAATTGCTTTGGTTTCGTTAGAAATGTTGAAATTAGATTGAAGGAGACTTAAATAGTTTATATTTTGTGCCTACATGCAAATATGTACAACTGGCAACATCGGTAATGTTATGTCTCTCTCACACTCATATAATGCTTATAGGGTTCCTTCTAGCTTATTATGAGTCAGACCCGCAATAATGTTTTTCCCATACCTATATATATATATATATATATATATATATATATATATATATATATACTTACTAAAGTGAATGGGGGGCACTCATCTAAAATATTCTCAAGAGAATATCACTTCCGGTTATACCGGAAGTGGATATTAACTTGTTTATTTTAAATGGGACACCCTGTATATTGTTGCAATATTGGATTCTACGTCCAATTCTAGGCATACTTTATGTTTAATGTCATATACCTAACTCTAAGCCGTTTTTGAGATGTTCTAGGTTTTCAGTAAAAGATGACAGTTACATCCCCCAACAAAGTTGCCTATACTGCGCAAACGGCGAATTATTTTGCAGTGAAACTCTGAACTATTGTAAACAAAGGACTGTTTTAGTTCAATAACAACGCGCAATGACGTAGTTGTATACAGGGTGATTGAAAAACAATAGTGAATTTGGCACTCAAAGAAAAATAGAAATCTCTTTTTTTTTAAATTGGAATCCATACTTGTTGCATGGGATTTGGGTTTAGCACCAGAAATAACTATGATTTTCTATTTAAATGCCTTATACCTAAATCTAACCCTTACCATTTTATTGGAGAAAAAGCGTTTTACACTTGCCCATATTCGGTTGCGTTGTTGAACTTTTTATTTTAAATCTTAGCTGGTAATGCTTTTGCCAAGCAGTCATCATGGAAAGCATGGAGATATGCCAATGACATTAGTTTTGACAACTAAAAATATGCTGTCACGCGACTCGGATATTCAAACGAAGATTATTTAAATTTGTTTATTATTTAGGGAGAATGTAATAAAGGGGTGAATAGAACATGTGCTATGTTTGCTGCTCGTTATCCAGAAAAAAGAATCCATCGCCCAAAGCCGCGAAGCAAATTGTTGAAGATTTTAAAAATACCGGTTCTGTTAAAAGAAAAATTGTTAAAGCTAAACGTATTCTTAACATTGGAAATGTGGAAATTGAAATTTTGGGTTACCTTGTTGCAAATCTAATGATGTCAATAAGACAGGTTTCGATAGACTCACGAGTATCAAAAAGTTCAAATAGGATTCTGAAAAAGCACAAGTTTCGTCCTTTCGCATTTTCCTTAGCGCGGCATTTAAAATAAGATGATTTTCGGAGAAGAGTACTTTTTAGTGAATTTATACTTACTAATCACTACGGAAGCATAATTTGGAGCGACGAAGTGAAATTCACTAAATATGGCATGCTTAATTGACATAATTCGCACTATTTGGGTGACGCAAACCCTCATGCTTTTAAGGAACGAAATTTAAAAAAAAACTGCAGTTTTAATGATGGTGCACCGCCTCACAATGACCATATTGTGAATACTTTCCTATAGCATGTATTTGAGGACCATAGGATAGCTAATAACGGACCTCTTCAATGGCCACCGCGATTACTAGACATGTCGGTTTTAGATTTTTTTTGTATGGGTTGCCATTAAGGGTGAAGTATACAACACTCCTTTAACAACGAAGGAAAACTATATGGAGAGAGTACAAAGCGGGTTTCGCTCTTTGAGTCCAAATTCAATAAGAGTGGCAACTCACGAGCAACTGATCCGAAGGTGAGAAAAGTGTCATGAAGTTCAAGGGCGCAATTTCGAACATTTAATGAAATGATTTTTTTTTAATTTCTAGTTTTTATTAAGTTCACATTGTAAATGACATTTTAATTGTTAAAAATAGGTTCCTTGGCGGCTTTCGGTGATGGTTTCTTTTTTTCTGGATAACGAGCAGCATTACCAGCCAAGATTAAAATGAAAAATTCAACAACGCAACCGAACATGGGAAAGTGAAAATGCTTTTTCTCCAATAAAATGAGAAGGGTTAGATTTAGGTATAGGCATTTAAATTGAAAATCATAGTTATTTCTGGTGCTAAACCCAAAGCCGATGCAAAAAGTATGGATCCCAATTTAAAAATTTGACTTTTCTATTTTTCTTAGTGCCAAATTTATTATTGTTTTTCTATCAGCCTGCATACAAACACGTCATTGCTGGTTGTTAGTGAACTAAAACAATCCAATGTTTACAATAGTTCAGACTTTCACAGCAAACTAATTTGCCGTTTGAACAGTATGGGCAACTTTGTTAGGCCATGCAACTGTCATTTTTTATTGAAAACTTTGGATAACCCAAAAAACGGCTAGAGTTAGTTATGTGTATGCCTAGAATTGGACGTAGAATCTAAAAAGGCAACAATATACAGGGTGTCCCATTAAAAATAAGCTAGCTATCCTCCACTTCCGGTATAACCGGAAGTACTATTCTCTTGAGAATATTTTAGATGAGTGCCTCCCATCCACTTTAGTAAGTATATATATATATATATATATATATATATATATATATATATATATATATATATATATATATATATATATATATATATATATATATATATATATTAATATACAAATTTTCAGATTTTCAGAGAACTGTGTTTATATTGGCGACGTTTCAGCCAAATCGCGAGCCATTTTCAAGACTTTTACTTCTTGATCAAATGATTAGAACAAAATAGACGTTATCTGCTTGTGGTTGAAGCTTATATACTTTGCTTTCTCTTTTTGTTTCACTTTCCGTTTTTTCCGGAGTAAGTGTTCACTTTCCCTTTTTAGCAGTTAGTACATTATTTACTTTCTTTTACTTTAGTTCTTTGTGATGTCTTAATACAGCTTTACAAGTTGTTTAAACTGTTAGGTTCTTTCTCGATTTCTATGGCTTCCCGTATTATTCTTCTTGTGGTATGTTCGATATTTGCAATAATTTTGGTGTTTTTAAAATCAATGTTGTGCGATTATTACATGTTAAGCCAAAGAAAATGTTTGTTGTCCTTTCTTTACTGCGTTTTGATGTTCTTCTCTTCTGAAGTTTACTTGTCTCTTGGTTTGCCCGATGAATGAACTCTAGCAATTTAGGCATGGTATTTCATGTATCCCTTGTCCTTCCAGTTCCAGTTTAGTTTTAGGGTTCGGTAGGACATTGATGATTTTCTTGTGGGTATTAAGCATAGTCCTAATGTTATGCTTTTTTAAGAGATTGCTCGTTGTGCCTTTAATGTATGGCAGGTATGCTGTTGCTAATGGTTTGTCCTCCTCTTTATCCTCTTGTTTTAGTTTATTGTTCGCACCAGCTTTATTGATGTTATTATTAGAGATACCATTCTGCTGAAGTGTTGTGAGTAGTTTTTCCATTTCTTTGTTTCTATTTTCTATATCTGTGGATCTCTGCGATCTTTCTCTCAAGGTTTAATATAATAATAATAATTTCATCATAAATTTGGTTTTTCGATGTAATCCATTCATATATTCCAAGAATTTGTTTAATTTTCTCCTCCCATGTCGCGAAATTACGAATGTGTCGTCTGCGTATCTGAGCCAAAGTTTTGGTTCGAACTGTGCTTCACTTATGGCTTGAGTTTTTAGATCGGCCATGAATGAAATGGCAATAAGTGGTGTTAAGGTTGATCTCAAGGGCCCTATTTCTACTTGTCTACATTTTGATTTTTAGACAGGAAGTATGAATCCTTTGGCAACGTTTTGTTAGATCCATGATGTCCTCGGGTGGATTGCATTTTCTACTAGCAACCTCTAAAGCTTCGTCCACAGATACATTCCTAAATAACGATACTGCTTCGAAGCGGACTAGAAGATGGTTCGGCTGAATGATCTTGTTCAGTAATTCGATGATGATTTGCGTTTTTCACGTACGAGTTGATGACTTCTTTGTATTGTTGTAGTTGTTTAGCTAAGTATTTTGCTTTGCCAAGAAGACTGCAGAGACTCACAGATGTGGCAAATAGAAACAAAGGAATGGAAAAACTACAATTTTTGATCTTTCTGTTTCGCCTTTTCGAATGTTGTTCTTGTGTTCCCACTTTGGAAATGATTGGTATGATCTTCCGCATTCGCTTTAGGTATTACACAATTGTCTTCAACCTAGAAGTATGTTGTAATGCATATTGCCAAAAGTTATGTTTACCGAGGTTACATGCGTTCATCTAACGTTTCATTCTTTCCTGCCTTGTCGGTCGACATATTTGTAAATGGGGTCAGGATGTCAAAGCTTACCACTTTTTCTTCATGGATGGTTTGGAAGGTTCTGACAGTTTCCGCAAAGTGCTGGTTATTCCTGGCATGGATTCGGTTTTTTCCGATAAGTGCGTGATAATGCCGAGCAGATAGTGTACTAATGGGTGACAATGAGAATTTCTCGAGCTCGAGATTGGTCTCAGAGAATTCCTTCCTTGTGGGTCTTCGGCAGGGCGTACAGATGTGAAGGTTTTCCGTAGTGTGGGGTGAGTTTAGTTTTCTGGTAATCGGGAAACTCCTCTTTATGTTTACATTTACATTTAATAATCTATGTATATAAGAATTAACTGTCGCCATTTTATAATTATATGGATGGATAGATGAGCTATGAACTACTAAGTCTGTTTGGGAAGGTTTGTGAAAAATAGAAAAAGCTAGTCTACTACCTGTTTCAGTGATACTTAAATCTAAATAATGAATTTGGATATTACTTTCTGTCTCTAAAGTAAATTCTATCGATGGATGTACTTTATTAAAAAAAATTAAAGAAGTATTTAGTTGTCTATTATAACTTGTGAAACATGTAAAAACATCAACATGTCTGTACCAACAAAAAAATATATATGACTGATTCGTCAACACCTTGAGTTCTTTACCTAATTACATACAATACATTTAAATGTATTGTACAGTGTACGACAGTAAAACCAATAATAATGTTCAGTTAAACACTAGTAGTCAGTAGTACTTCTAGAATTAGTAACAATTTAGCAATAATACACATAAGAAGCAAATAGGATAAATGCATTTACCTGTACATTGTCCTATGTTTACATAATGAAATATTTAAAATTTAATCGAAGTACTGTAAGATTGACTTTGTAAAAATACAGCAGATAACTAGATTAAATTTTAACATAAATCATATAAGAAAACAATTTTTCAAATAATTTATCGGACCCAGAGTGAAAATATGTTTATGGTTGTCAGAGTTATTCTCATCGTAGAGTAGGCGTAAGACTAGAAGTAGAAGTAGAAGTAGGAACCTCTGTAATTTCTTACATAACACACGAGTAGGCAATTTGAATAGACTCTTACCTTAACGAGGTGTACAAGACAACAGTACACACAATAGAATTTCGAGATAAACGGTTATGTTGGTAACCCAAATCTACAATTACAGATATCAGAATATGTACTTTCCTTAAAGTTAATAACTGTCAGAATACTGTGGTGTTGATGGCTAAAAGTAAAGAAAGCTTTATAAAGAAAAAAAAGGAAGCGAGGCATACCTGACGTTTTAACCTTAATAATAATAAATAATTCACACTAATTAATCATCTCCCATAATGAGGAATAAATATAAATCCGGCCCTAGTCGATGGATCAGTCTTATCCAGAAAATTATTAGATTCCTCTAGGAACTAAAACGTGGCTTGGCACCAACAATTTTTTGAAAAAACAGGAAGAAGAAGCGTTCTTTTTGTGAACTTAATAAATCACTAGAAATTCCATTGTGACCAACTGTGACCAGTGGTTCTAAATTCTAAACATATATGTTAACTAAGGGTGACCATCAACAATTTTAAATATTAAACTGTTTAACTTAGGAAAATGACACAATGAAGACAACGTTAAATAAGAGTAGAAACAGCAATGAACAACTGACTTTAATAGCTATCTGCTTAACTATGACGACGAAAATAACGTCGTAAACCCACTGGATCCACGCCACGTCCTTCGATTGGCGTAAGTAGCTACTGCAACATAGGATAACTAGAATCTCCTAGTAAAAAAGCACCTGGGAATGGACGCGAACCATCTTCCCAGCCGGTGAATAAGCTGAAATTTCTAAGAACTCTGGCTATTTTGCAGAAGCGTAGAAAAATTCCATATGAACATAGCGGTGATCCTGTGGTTTCCGTGTCTTTTGAAAAAAGCGGATTTCTTTTTCTGTGGGTGCGTCATTTGGTATTAGGGACCCATCCACGCATCCGCCAACACGGGGAAATTGTGAGCACTGCAAAAAGTTCGTAGCAATTGATGTTTTCGGTGGATTTGGTCAACGTACTTCCTCTGGATGTATGATATACACAACAACACGATGCACACATCTTGCAACAGTGGCCTAATGGAGTCCGTGAGCATCGGCTATGGTGTGATATTGAGATCCGTTTCCTAACCAATGCAATTCGCGTAACAATGTCTTCTAACGCTCCTGCAGGAGTTCTGAGCTTCTCTAGACAGTGGCGTGGATCGGATATTTCGAAAATTTGATTCTTTGATAGTATTTTCTTTCAGTCCGCCAAGCAAGTTGATTTCCTCTGTCGCTATCACTGGATGAATCGTAGTAATCCATCTATAAATAAATTCGACAAATTTGTAACTTTGCTAGCTCCTGTCATTGTCATATAGGTGACATAGTTTTATGCAACACAATTTTGTCACTTTGTCGCGTTTGTCATGACAATTGTCATTTTGTCACTTTTGTGAAGTTATCCCTTTCTAACGAAAGTAGAATCAATCTTGTCACCGTATGTTAGAAGTATTGTTACATATTAGAAGCACTTAAATTTAGTATTAAAGTCGGTTAAAGTATTAAATTAAGGTTTGGGAGTATCTTGTATGAAATAAATGGTTTCCGAAAGGTGAAAGTTTTACAGAGATCAAGTATACTTAAAATCACTTCCACTTGCCTAGGTTAAAGCAATTTTATCCCTTCATCTAAACACAAAACAAACTCAAATAAGTGTTTACCTTATGTCGGTTCAGATTTATAGTCTACCTAGGTCACAGCGACTGAAGGCAGAATGGATCTGATTAAGTTAAGAGCGTTATGTTTCAATTACGGTAAACAAGGACAGTCAAATGTTCAGGAAACCTTCAATTACATTTTACGTTATGCACCAAATACATTTTTCAACCCAGTCCAGGTAACCTTTATTTACAAACCACCTAGTTCTTTAACGCATAAGACTTTTTACACAAGTATGCATGTGTATCCTTTAACCCCAAACCCTTCCACATAAAATAAACCGCACAAGGCGTAATTGCTCCAGATCAGGAAGCACTTCAAACAAATACTATCCCTTCTGAACCCTAAAAAGTTATAGTCAAATAGTCAAAACTTAATACCACACACCCAAAACGAATATATCTCTCCTGGCTAATTAAAGAAACAGTTATATCCACATCCGTAACTAAGGTAAATTTTACCAAACGATTTCGTTCAGGAGGCCGATGGGTTAAAATGGTGCAATCTTCGCGCTCGCCTTCTACATCCTTTCTCTCTTCAATCTGATACTCAACTCCACTCCGACTACTTACGAAAACACAAAAACAAAATCGCTCTACCCTTGCGTCACGTGTCAGATAAAGAAACCCAATCACTACAATTGAGATACCAACATCCTGTTCTTCAATAACAGACCTTATTTTACCAAATAAATCTTCTACAATTTCCCCAATAACAACTATATCCATAAATAAACTGGTAAGCTCGATAGTACGCTGAAATACTAAACCGCGTTACAAACTTTTCGCTATCAGATACTATAACAAAATAAATTCAATCCAAAAAAAAAATCACTATTACGTCTCTTAAAACTTTCTACAACAATAATAAAATTTAACTCCCAACGCAATTCAATTCCTTTTAACGAAAATGCGATAACAAACTAAAATAATATTCACGGAAATTAATATTTATACAGAATTCTACGTAAGGTAGTATGGTAGTATACTAGTATTAAAAAAAAATTGAATCACAGGTGACAAGTAGAACTTCATTGTGACATGTTAATTTTGTAAACAACTGGAAATTTCTAGTAGTGTCGATAAATTTAAGCGAAAATGAATGAACACTGCTGCATTGTTAAATATCTTTAGAGGTTTCACATTTGGGGTGCTGACATGAGTTCTTTCGGTTCGTTTTGGTACGTCTGAGTTGTGTCATATAGCGGGGTTTTATCATATTTTGAATTTAACTGACTGGAAAAGTTTGATAAATCATGGCAATTTGTAAAGATTGAAGCGAAGAGAATTCAAACTGTTTTTTAAGAGGTTCTCGCCCGTACCGTAGTAAGCTATCCTATTTGTAAGCGTAAGCCCAATTAGAACTGAGTTTTAGTTCTAAGTAAAGGATGATTTCCTAAGTTTGTGTAAGCAGTTTTATAATGTGGTTCAATGGCCCGCAGTTTATAATTTTATAGACCTCCTTTAGTATCGATAAGATTTCGTGAAGGGTTTTAGTAATAAATAACACAGGGTTTTTGTGATTCAAGTACAGTCGAAGCCTATATTAAATAAGGAAGAAGGACATTATTTTGTTTTTAACAAAAAGGGGACACTACATTTACCGACGCAACGTGCAGTTTTATTAGTAGTTGCGTACGTTTTAAAAGCACCTGTTACAATTAAGATTGAGAGAGAACAAAGAATTTTGAAAGCTGGTAAGTACTTAAAAGATGTGTCAAACCCTTTATCATCTTACGAGTGTATAAGTTATCTTGTTCATATGGAAAAGTATACATCGGAACCACAAAACGTAGCTTTGATACAAGACGCAAAAACATATGAGATTTTTAGATTAGGTCAACCAGAGATCTGCTGTGGCTGACCATGCCCTGAATAATCTAAATCATGACATTCAATTTCACAATATGGAAATATTGTCAAGACAAACTCATTATTATGTTCGTTTGCAACGTGAAGGTATTGAAATATATAAACACCTAATAATTTTAATAGACAAGAAGAAATTAAAAATTACAAAAAACGTTCTGTATTATGCTTTTCGTTGTTGATAACACTTCAACTATTGATAAAGATATCTCTTTGTTAGATTTAACTGGTTATTTTATTTGATGTAATGTTTGGATTTGTGAATGCTTCTATCATTTTTAAATTGAAGTTTTCACAACTTTACACTTACATTATAACTCGATTAAATTTTGTTAAATGTGTTTTTGGCTGACAAATTTCATTGTTAGCTTTCGTAAAGTGTTCTGGTTTGTCATCTTTAAGGCAGTTTAACAATATTTAATTTTTAATAACCTAGTTACTCTTTACTAAAATTTAATTTTATAGTTGGCTTTATACGTTTCTCAAACTGTTATATTAATAGAAGGGTGATGTTTATGTTTTAATTTTTCAACTTTGACAAAATTGTTTACAATTTTAGTAAACATTACTACTGACGAAGATAACTGTAAGTGTTATCGAAACGTTTAGATTGTATAATTTAGTACACCATTAAAAACCCAAAAGATGAGTATTTTATTATGAGTGTTAATGGTGAAAGTTTACATTTTCATAAATACATTGACTGTTTAGAACATATAACCTACCTATTCGCTGATTCTCTCGTTTCTTCTTTTAGTACTATATTTATAATTGTAATTAGGTGCAACTCCTAAAGTAAGGTCTATCATTAAAGCATTTATCTTACAAACTAAACATTTACACTTAATACTATTACAACTAACATAAAACGATAAGTAAACAATAACAAAGTCCTTCAGATAAAATAAACACAAATATCGAGAAGTACTGATCGGGACTTCTAGCCTCCCTCAGGGTGTCGATGGTTGGTCTAGGATTCTCTGGGTGGGCGCCTTTTGTATACGGATTGGAGCGGAGGTCGCCAGGCCACTTCTCTGCTTACGTTTTTTGTGAAAATAGGGTTCGCGAAATGTTTATACACTCAGAAAAGAACTGATCCTAATTTACATTACGATATAACCAGATTTTATTTATTTAAAAAATAAAATTAAAATTGGGAAAGTCAGATCTGTCGGGTAGCTGTCGGCAGCAAATTATATACAGTTGTTATAACTGTGTTTATAATAGTGTGTTGCGTCATGCCTTGATAAGATAAGTATCGTTACCTGCTTTTGCGGTCAAACAGAAAATCAATATAATAAAGGGAGACTTTAGCTTTATGCGTTTTACAAGCAATACGAGTTTAAATTGTATAAATGCAACTTTTATGCCTCTAAATTTTATGAAAGTGAATTTAAAAAAAACTGAATAATATTTATGGGATTATTATTAACTAACTGCAGTGGGTTACTAATTATGGTGGAATAATATATTTGTAATTACTCTTAGTAATTAGCGGAAGTTTTAGTAAAACAGATTTGGTGGTGGTTACGAGTGATTCAACTCTTTAGAATGAAATATGAATAATTTCGTCTTGTATTCTGGGTGCGGGCACGATTATTGCGGTGGCCGCTTAGCAGCTCCTTGCGCTTCTGGTTTCGACAGCGTCTATAGTAGGTACCTCGGGCAGGCTCTAACCGCGGTCGGTTTTTGATAATAACAATGATAAGGTATTTAAACGTTCCGGAACGATTTATTTTAATGTTTTTCAGGTACAGGATAAACTAGACACGTTATACAGGTATGGTAGACTTGCAGAAGGCTTTCCCCTTCAAGTCGGGGTTGTCGCGATAGGCGATAAGGTTAGGATACAGGTTCAAGACTGTTCAGAAGTAAAGTTCTTTCTTAGCCTGGGAACGGCGTAAGACCGTTAAATCTTCGGGACCTTTCGGAATTCAGCCCTGTTAAATTAACAGGCTGACTGTAATTAACGAAGGTGTTAAATCAGGATGTTGCTGTCCTCTGGATATCTCACGATAAGTGAGCGGGTAGGAAAGCGGTTTATTGAAAGATTGAAAGATAATACTCACTGTTACGTACTGGGTTTGTAATTTACGAAACTTGGTGACCGAAATATGGTCTAATTACGGGCGGCTTGCTGCTTTCACCCTGTCGATTTCCTGCACTTCGGTTTTTAATTATATTGCCTAGTGTAGGCGTGTTGGTGTGAGTCCGTGTACAGTGTGTAGGTCGAGTATCAATCACAAGAATTTGAGCAAATACGCATTGCGCTGTTTAATTGATGCGCCGGAGATTGGAAGAATTTAGGCGAGAACCTTTCTATCCAATGGAGTAAGTAAAAGACCACATCTGGTGTTTTGTCCGAAGTGAAGTCGTTCACTGGTGTAAGTGTACTTTTTTATATTTAACTTACATGTAGGCGACCGCAGGTTGTGGCTGTAGCAACCCTGGTGTATAAGATAAGATCAAGTCGGTATGGGCTCTTGAAAAAGTCCCAGCGGAATGAGAATAAACAGGAAGAGACCTGAGTCTCCAAACAGACCCAGGGGAATTAGTCGCATTCTGGTCGGGCTTTTAATGTCGCGATTGATGCATAGACTAGCGGAGACTCTGTCGTAATAAAACCCTTAACGTTTTTGAAATTCACGTCGGTAGGGACATAAATTCATTATTTGATGATTTCTGTAAATTTTAATTAACCACGATAATTAGATGATTAATTAAAAAAAAATTGGTAAAGGCGGCTGGCTCTACAGTGAGCTAAAGTAATCACAAGTTAGTAAGTTTGATAGCTGTCAGTTTAATTCATTAATTTAATTTAATTAAAATTGATTTTTATTAGTTGTGTGCAAATCAATGAAAATTGTGAAAAAATAATGTAACAGCCGTTGGTAATTACGAAAAATGTTCCTTTAAGATAATATACCGTGAGCGAAATGCCATTATGAAACTCGTGAGAGGTGTCCCACGCGAGTGCTAACGCACGTTTACGTTTCAAACTTCTGACTCGCGTTTAAAGATAATTAGAAACAATTTTATCTTACAGGTGTAGTTGTTGATGTACCTTAGATCACTGTTTTCGGTGACAGATATCAAATATTATTCACAAGTGAGCTAAAGTAATCACAAGTGAGTGACAGCTGTCAGTTATTAAAATCCTTTTGTATCAATTTCGTGCAAATCAATGAAAATTGTGAAAAAAGTAATGAATTGTTTACTACATAACTATAACAAACGTTGGCATTAAAACATTATGACCATTAATTTAGCCATAGCGCGAAAAACCCACCTATCATATTCGTTCGAACTTCGGTTTCCAGGGAAAAAACTGGAAACAAAAAAGAAAATTAAAATCTACGGTAACCTAGGTTACCTTAGATTTTAATTTTCATTTGTATTTATATATCTTTTTTATTTAGATATGACCCTGAAAATATAAGTTCGCACGTGATTGTGGTTTTTCGCGCTATGGCTAAACTCAGGGCCATAAGGTTTAATGCCAACCGTTGGTAACTACGAAAAATGATACACATGACGATACAACTTGTGAATATTAGGTATTTGTTGGAGTGAGATTAATTTATTCCGTGCTTGTAAGATAAAACGTCGTGGGCGAAATGCCATTATGAAACTCTTGAGCGTTCCACTGGGGTGCTAACGCACATTCACGTTTCAAACTTCTCACTCGCACATAAAGATCCATTTCTCCTTCTAGCATATACTAATATAGCACCTTATCAATCAAATTAACAGAATAAGAATGTAAATAATATAAATCAATCATTAATTTGTTGATACGTTCGTAACTATGTTTTTGCAGGTTGAAACTACCGTTTTATAACCAGGGGCTGCCGACACGTTAAGGCTTTCCGCGATAATCGCTTATTACATCTCAAGTATGATTGGTTTTTAACTTATATTCATCAGTCGTTCTAAGTGGCATTGTTGCCTTCCCTTTCACATTTGAAAAGCGCATTTGGAGAATTAAAAAGTTGTGAAATTTTATGGGTTGTGTGTAACGTTAACCTTCTAAGGCTATTACTTACAATTTCGAATTTTCTATTTGGCGAAATTTACGTATTTCCTATATATTTATCTTTGCAAATCTAATCTAAATTAACTTATACGTGTTATATAATACTTGTTTTATCTATTATGTGACTATATGTAAAAATACAGCTCTTAGATACTTGATATGAAGCAGAAAAAATAATTATAATGTAGGGGTTAAGCATTGAGTTCTTATCTTAAATGTGAACATAGAAATTGATCGAAGTAGGAAAATGGTCGTAAATATTTTTTGATTTGTTTGTTTGGAGCATTAAGCTTCAGATAACGTTTATAGAGGAATAATAATAGTAATTATATACCAAAGACACTTTTCTGGCCTGAGCGAATTATTTCCCGAGATCCGAAGAATTGAGAGAAATAAGAAAGCGAGGGCCAGAAAAGTCTTTATTTCATAATAATACATTATAAATAAATAAACCCTTAGTTACTCTAACTATAAACATGTTCATACCTCCCTTGAGAGTTATACTAAGCAGTTATACATATTTAACTCCCTCTAATGTATTTACAAAAATAAACCGACATTGTCGAAGTTTCCACTGAAATTATTTCCCGAAATGCAAGTATTTTCCATTGTCACTATTTACGACTGTAGTCAAAATTGGCCTGAAATCTCAATTCTCCATGATTTCATTCAATTTCACAAATTAATAAATTTGACAAATATTTACAAACTTGTCAGTTGATATATCCATGGTAACCATGCCTACTTAATTTTTAAACAACGCGCAACGTTCGTTTAATTTTAAAAAGCAAGAAAATCCGGTTTTCATATTTCATTTTCTATGAAATGAAATTATTTGTTTATCTCGTGAGTTATGTATGTTAATAAGCTTGGGCAACTTAACAATTTCTCAGGGCTAACGTCCCACGGGATTGTAATCTCTTGCCCTCTGTAATTAACAACCTCATAACTCCCTTAATACATAAATAACTATTTCTCCCGCGGTTTATATATTTACGTTTTTCACTACTAGTGTAATTACGTCTAAATATACGTAAGCTCAAAGCAAAATATTATCGCTGGTTTCATATATCTACACAGATATCAAATAGGATTGAACCTATCATGATACTGTCATGAGCGTCAAATAATTTGTGTACATTTGTAAGCGACTGTTGAATTGTGGCTTCGGTTTATCTAAATAAACAAAAAGTGGAAGAAAGTAGAAGATGAAATGAGAAAATGGGCATCAAATGTTGCATCTAATCTCCTGTCTGAAAGATAAAAAGATTTCTATATGGAAGTTTTTTAAAAAGGTGTATTTTGTGTGAAGGGAAATGTACTGCTGGTGTATTTTGAGGAGAAATCTGAAGATAGAAAAGTCTCAATTTCGCGGCAACCTTCTCTATGTTAAAACAAACTTCAAAATTACAAGAAAACATAGGCATTTCAAAATACTATAAGGCGATACGTACTCAGCAGTTTTTGAACAAAAAGGCATGACCAAATTTATCAATGAAGCACCAGATGAAATCTTTCTTTGCACAAAGGTAATCTATTAATTCGACAATAAGACTTGAACCATTACAATCAAGTGCTTGTTTTAGGACGTTTTTATAATAGGCAATGCTGGAACCTGTAGAACAGACGAACACTGTAATGTAAAGTTGCAGATCATAATCATATCACACGAAAATAAATCAGAAAAAATTTGGCATTTTAGAACTTTCATTGATTAATATTATAAAAAATGTATTTCCAAAGATCAGTTCCTGACATGGAAAACTTTTCATTTGATTTAGGTATGAAAGCTAGACAGTACAGGTTGTCCATTTTCGTATGTTTTACTGGGTATCTCGCTTATTTTTTAGGTTAGAACCTTGCGGTTTCGCGACACCGTGCCATTTTTAATGAAACCAAAGATGCACTAATCAAATTTGCCATAGCCATCTTAGTTTGTGTGCTACAGGGTGATTTGGAAAAATTGCATTTTCAGTCATCCCCTGTAACTCTGTTATTGTCAGACATATTAAAAAGTAAAACTGATATTTGTAGATTTTTACGTAGAATCCAGTGGACGTACTCAGATTTTCTTTAGAGGTCACAGTTTTTGAGATATTGACATAACCTACTTTTTTTATGGGACACCCTATATATTTTTAAAATCTTTTCCTCTTGACAAGAGCTTTTCAAAATATAGCATAGTCTATATTTATTTTTATAAATAACGTGACAAAATGATTTTTTCTATAATTTACATTGATAATAGTGGATAGCCGTGGTAACCATGGTAACGCAAAAACAAAATAATTAACGTTCTGCCATTACTTAGGTATTTGATTTTGAAGTTTCTGCTTCTCTCAAATTATTCCTGGTTACATTTTCCCAAATTTAGTGCTGATATTTATTGTTATTCGTTGTTTTTGTTGTTGTTGTTGGTTATTTAATTATTTTTAATATGGCTCGAAACCAAAAATTTGAAAACTTTGAGAAATATGATATGAATACCTGCTTCATATTATCTAATGAACACGCAGACCAGGCCTTAGAACTCTATCTGAACAGGTCAGTTAATCTTTACCTTAGAATTTGTGTTTATTTTATATACCTATTTTGTCATATAGATATCCCGAAAGAAGGCAACCCGACAGAAGAATATTTCAAAAATTAAAATTTAATCTTTGTCAACATGGATGTTTTGACAAACCTCGACCCCGAGTTTACAACAAAGAGAAGGAGGAATCAGAGATCAACGTTTTGGCAGTTGTTCAAGCCATTCCTGAAACCTGTGCAGGAAAATAGATGAAGAGACCGGTGTGTCTAAAACAACAGTACAAAGGATTTTAAAAAAACATAAATTCAAACCCTACAAGTATAAACTTGTTCATCATTTGCACCCTGGTGATGCTGAACGTAGATTGGAGTTCTGCAATTGGTTTATAAATATGAAAACTCAGGACAATAATTTTGAAAAAAAATAATTTGGTCAGACGAGGCACATTTCACAAGTTCGGGAATTCTTAATAGACACAACTCGCGGTTTTGGAGTCAAGAAAATACCCACGTGATTTTTCCTAGAGAGCGTCAAGGCAGGTTCGGATTTAATGTCTCCTGCTTTATTTTTAACCGAAAAATATTTTACATGATTTATGAAGAAAACCTAAACTCTAATGGTTCCTTGCAAATTCTACAAGAAAAAACTATGAACATTTTAGAAGATATTCCACTGGCTCAACTGAACGATATATTCTTCCAGCAGGATGGGGCTCCAGCCCACAATGCTAGAATAATACAAAACTGGCTAAATGAACGTTTTCCCAGGAGATGGATTGGAACAAATGGACCTGTTCGATGGCCACCACGATCACCGGATCTCTCGGTTTTGGATTTTTTTTGTGGGGGTATTTAAAGAATAAAATTTATTCAAGGCAATATGCCAACATGCAACAATTAAAAATTGCAACGGATGCAGAATACGAAGACAATCATTTATTTTGGAAAATGCTATTAAAAGAATTTATAAACTTTGTGAAACTTGTAGGAGACATAATGGTCTGCAATTTGAACAATATTTGGGATTAATTAATTATTTTGTTTTTATCAATGTAAATTATAGAAAAAATCATTTTTCACGTTATTTATAAAAATAAATATAGACTATGCTATATTTTGAAAAGCTCTTGGCAAGGGAAAATATTTTAAAAAAATATTAGGGTGTCCCATTAAAAAAAGTAGGTTATGTCAATATCTCAAAAACTGTGACACCTAAGAAAATCTGAGAGGCCACTGGATTCTACGTAAAAAATCTATAAATATCAGTTTTATTTTTAATATGTCTGACAATAACTGAGTTACAGGGATGACTGAAAATGCAATTTTCCAAAATCACCCTGTAGCACAAAAACTAAGATGGCTATGGCAAATTTGATTAGTGCATCTTTGGTTTCATTAAAAAGTAGCACGGTGTTGCGAAAACCGCAAGGTTCTAACCTAAAGAATAAGCGAGATACCCCGTAAAACACACAAAATGGGACAACCTGTACATGGACACACGAACGTCAGCAGAGTATCTGCTAAAATCGCCACTTATTTAAAATTAAGAAACCTAAATGAGTTTACCGGGTACACTTTGAGGCACACGTCAGCCACAATTGTGTGCGATTTCTTGACACCGAAGAGTCACGGTGGATGAAAGTCCTCCACTGTGGCAGAGGGTTACGAGCACTCTCTTGGAGAAAAATCCTATTGCAAAATTGTGCTAAGAACACACACACACACACACACACACAGCACACACACGCACGCACACGCACACACGCATACACGCATACACGCACACGCACACACATACATCGACACACGCACACGCACTACACACACATACACACGCACCCACGCACACACGCACAGTTTTCGATTTTGTTGAAGCACTGCCTTCTGCTCCTACTTCACTAATAAACAGGGAAGTGAATATACCAGCACAGAACATTACGTCGACTGAGGGCCCATCCACTATTAACACGACATGTACAAACTACACTATTAATTATCATTTCAATAAGTAATTAATTTGCATTTACGTTTTTTGAATAACAATTTCTAACCAAAAATCTATAACCTTAATTTGATGCATAGAAGATTTGACGTCACTGTTATTTGTCGTCATCCCTACTACAGAGCCTAATATGGACAACCCAAAATATGATTTTTATTATTTACTTGGGGAGAAACCTAATTTCACAGCTTGGAGGCAGACTACAATAATGAGACGTTCAAGCTAGTTGTGAAAAACCAAATTTATGCACTGAAACACCTTGTAGCACTCGTTTTCGCCGCGTACACTGTACTATTCTTTCGTGGATAAAATTGGCACACGCACACGCACATGCACACGTACACACTCACGGCACGGCTACGGATACGCATACGTACACGCACACGAACACGCACACGTACACGCACACATATGGACGCGGACACGCACACGCACACGCCCACGCCCACGTACACACGCGCGCACGCGCACGTGCATGAGTACGCGTGCGCGAACGTATACATGTATGCACTGTGCCCAAGATAAAGAGTCTGACTATGGGTATCTCGGAAATGGTAATAGGTACAGCTCCGGTTAAATGAGGAAAAAAGTTTTGTAATAAGGGGATCAATAAAATTACTCAAAGAAATCGATGGTGTGATTTTTTACTTTTGAGATATTAGAATTTTTGAAATTTCTATTTAATTTTTTCTGGTGTTAGTATAAACGCTAGGGCAAAAATACAAACACTTCTTCATGCCAACTTGTTACGGGCTTTAACATGGCATAGTCAGTTTTTCAATGGGATACTTCCTATTTGTATAGCCATCATCAATGTATTTTTTTTAAATATGGTCCTGATATTTTGCAAATTGATTTTGAAAGTTTTTTTTATTACAAATTCAGCAATGTATCACATTTAATGGTCTGATTGCACTTTTAAGCTTTTATGCACCATGATCACGAAATTTTTGAATACAGATCTGCATTTTTAAGAAGCGGATTCTGTAACTTTCTCGTATGATTATTACACGCCATAATAAAATTTCTTAATATTAGAAGTGAATTTCAACAGATCAACCGGTTACACCGTTCTCAACACTTTTGAAACCATTGCAATGTATTGCGCCCGACTTATTGGAGGAGAAAAATGAATTGTTTAAATCCCCGTGTATATAAATTAACAATCCATAAAGCAATAATGAAGCCGTTCTCAAATTCTACTATGTACGTACATGTTTTAATATTTCTCTAGAACCTTCACATATTTTTGTGTAATTTTATATCTCACTTTCACTAGGCTATAATTATATTACTCATTAACATAACATGTTAATTAATAATAAGTGAACTAGAGTTATTTAATGAGCAGATCGACTCTTATATTATCTACATAATAAAATTAGGTATATCGTTTTTCAGGATGGCAAATGTAAAGATTTATTTATTATTTTGAAGGCTGTTAAGATTTGTTAACCAAAAGGTATAATTTATTTATTTTTATAATGTTTATGCTCCTTCCGTATAGCAACTTTACTTTCAATTTTGGACGCTTTCTTATTTTTTGTTTTAGATTTCGAAACATTGAGATTAAAATCAAATAAATTTTTTATCTAAATAGAAAAGTGAAATTACCTAATAAAAATTGCCTGTGGTTCTTTGATAAACATACGTTTCAGAAAATAATAGATATATAGAACAACTAAAAGAAAAATTAGTTTCTTATTAAAGTAATAAAGTTTATATTGTTTTTATGCCTACAAGGTTTCTCAAACATTAAGATAAAAATAGCCTTTTCTAAATTCAGTACTTAAGAAAAATATAACAAGATTATATTTTTTTATTGATTTTAACTGAGCAGCATGTTGTTTTGAATATACCTCTTGTACCCGACGTTTACAATTTTAGTCAGTTTATAAATTTTATTACAAATATATTACAGTACAAAAATTGGGGCTCGTCCATGATATGAGCAGGGAAAATTAATATCTAAGAAATATCTGGTGTGGAACACAACACCACCTTCCCACCTACAAAATGGAAATTAAAAGTAGTGAAATAATTTTAATTTCCAACATTTTTTTAAGATAATTATGCAACCTCCTTTACAATAAGTTCATTACGAAAATAGGCAACATTGTAAACATAAAAACAACAATATATGTCAGAATAACGTTTAAAACCTCGTATCAATTACAGATTAATAGACATAAATACATGTTATATGAAAATGTAAAGTTTCAGCATTATCACACTTATCTAGATGTTGAAAACAATTTTGTCAAAGTTGAAAAATTAAAACACGTTTTAATGTTTGAACTTTGACAAAATTGTTTTCAACATGTTTAACAATTTTAATAGATATTACTACTGACGAAGATAACTGTAAGTGTTATCGAAACGTTTAGATTGTATCATTTAAAATATACCATTAGAAAACCCAAAAAAGATAGGTATTTTAATAAACACATGTTATTAAAAATCATTATTAATTTTACTAAAAACATAAATAAAAAGATCACCTCGAGTAGGACTTGAACCTACGACCTGTACTTTGCTGTTATTTGTTCATAACAAAACTTATAATAATACATATTAACTAAAAAAAATTCCAAAGACGCCCGCTTCTATAAGATATCAATAATACAGTTTAACCATTTTCATTGATATTTAATTAATTTTTAGACCTACCTTGCGTTATATTAAGAAACTTTATAAAGAAATATCTCTGCACTTTCCTATAAAATAAGATATCATACAGGTATTGAAAAAAATTGAACACTTAAACTATAACTTAGGAATTTTTTGCAGCTAAATTACGCGTCGTACCAAAAAAATGCATAGATCATAATTAATAGATATGTTTAAGTTCTATATCCAGGTGTTTTTATATATTTGATATATGCATCTGTTTTAGAAATAATTGCTAAAAACCAAAACTGCCCATAACAAACCTGCTCTCCGCCGATGGATTCTCAAAACCTAACAAGCTCCAAGCCAAATGATAAAACAAGCTTAAATACAAGATTTTAAGTACTAAGGTGTTCTGGAGTTATCATGGGTTCTAACACACACACACGCGCACGCACGCACGCAATCACGCCCGCAAGCACGCACGCATGCACGCACGCACACACGCATGCACGCACGCCGGCACAGACGCACTCACGCACGTACGCACCCACTCATTCACTCACTGACGCACACACTCACACAGCACATTCGCGCACACGCACACATGCGCACACGCAAGTACGCAAGCACGCTTACACGGAAACACGCAAACACGCACACACGTACATACGCACACACGCGCAACTGCACACACGACACACGCACTCACGCACACAGTCCACACTCACACACGCACATCCGCACACACACACACGCGCGGGCGTGCTGACGTGTTGACATGCGGCCGCAAGGACGCACAGACGTGAGGACGCGCGGCCGCACGGACGCACGGGCGCCCGGGCATCAGCGACACACGGACACACGGACACACATAAACATCCAAACATCATGGCCGATCTTGGCAACGAAAGTTGTTAAATGAGCTAATAAGTCAATTTAGTGGATAGTGAAAAAAAGTCGATTGCATAACCTTATATACCTCTATATTTATATGAAGGTTGGTAGGTAAAAATTTATCAAGGTCACATTTTTATCGAATCTAAATCTGCAGCGTGTTGTTTTTGAACAGGCAAAACCCAATGATAAGTTTCTGTTCAAGTGTTCTTTGGGGACAGTCCTGAACTTGCTCGGTTTCCAAGCGGCTGCTCCAGGTGCCACTGTGGTAGACGCACGCACCCACTCACGCACGCACGCACCCCACACACGCATACACGCATGCACACACGCACGCACGCCGGCACGGACGCACTCACGCACATACGCACGCACGCACGCACGCACTACGCACGCTCGCACGCCGGCACGCACCCACCACGCACGCACACGCACAGCCCACGCACACGCACACTCACAAGCACCTGCACACGCACATACGCATAGCCGCACACACGCACGCACGCAGACACGAACACACGCACAAACACACACACACACACACACGCACACACGCACACAAGGACACACGCACAGCGCAGACGCAATACGCAAACACGCTCACACGTACATACGCACACCGTAACTGCACACACACACGCACACACCACACGCACGCACGCACACACGCATCACGCACATACGCACACGAACACACGTACAACGCACACTACGCACGCGGAACTCACGCACGCACGCACACTGCGCACACGCACACACGCAGGTACGCGAACACGTTAACACGGAAACACGCAAACACGCACACATGTAATACGCAACACACGCGCAATTGAACAGACGCGCACACTACACGCACACAGGCACAACACACACACACGCACACACACGACACACACACGACACACACACAGCAACTGCTCTCACACACACACACACAACACACACACCAACACACAACACACACACACACACACACACACACACACACACACACACACGCACACACAGCACACGCACGATGACACGCGACGCAGACGCACACGTGAGACACGCGACACACGGACGCGCGAGCGTACGCATGCGCGTACCCACACGCACCACACACGCATAGACGCACACGCTCACACGCACATACGCGCATAGACACACGCACACACGCACATACGCACACACGCACACGCACCACACACACGGACACACGCAAATACGCATACACGACACACGCACACACGCACACACGCAGATACGTGCTGACACGCGGACGCAAACACACACTGACAACGCACGGATGCGCGACGCACGCAACGCACACCACACGCACCTGTACACGCACACACGCACAGACGCACACGCACATACGCACACGCACACACGCACACAGCTCATACGCACACACGAACACACGACACACGCTTACGCACACTCACGCACACATGCACACTCGCGCACACGCACACACGCGCACGCGCAGGTACGCGAACACGCTAACACGGAAACACGCAAACCCACACACACGTATATACGTACACATGCGGAACTGCACAGACGCACACACTCACACACGCACACAGGCACACACTCATACACGCACACGCACACACACACACGCACACACGCACACACACGCACCCCTCTCCACACACACACACACACACACACACACACACACACACACACGCAACACGCACACACGAGTTGACACGCGGACGCAAGGACGCACACGTGAGGACACGCGACACACGGACGCGCGGGCGTACGCATACGCATACCCACACGCACCTACACACGCATAGACGCACACACGCTCACACGCACATACGCGCATACGCACACACGCACACACGCACATACGCACACACGCACATACGCACACACGCACACACGGACACACGCAAACGCATACACGCACACACGCACACACGCACACACGCAGATACGTGTTGACACGCGGACGCAAGGACACACGTGAGGACATGGCGCACGGATGCGCGAGCGCACGCACAGCACACCCACACGCACCTGTACACGCACACGCACGCACACACGCACATACGCACAACGCACACACGCACACACGCACACACGCTCATACGCACACGACCACACACGTACATACGTACACGACAGCACACACGCACACACGGACACACGCACACACACTCACACGCACAGACGCACACACGCACACTCGTGCACATGCACACACGCACACACGTACATACGCACACACGTACACTTACACGCACACATGCACACACGCACACACTTACACACACCCACACACGCACACTCGCACACACGCATACACGCACACACGCGAGCGTGCTGACGTGTTGACGCGCGGGCGCAAGGACGCACAGAGACGAGGGGACGAGCGGCCACACAGGCGCACAGGCATCAGGCACACGGAAACACATAAACATCCAAACGTTATGGCCGATCTTGGCAACAAAAGTTGTAAAATGCGCTAATAGGTCAATTTAGTGGATAGTGAAAAAAAGTTGATTGCATAACCTTATATACCTCTATATGTATATGGAGGTTGGAAGGTAAAAATTTATCAAGGTCACATTTTTATCAAATTTAAATCTGCAGTGTGTTGTTTTTGAATACAGCTCTTCTGCGTGACGTTTGCAATTTTCGATGGAGGCAAGTGAAGCCTGCCCTCAACGAGCACCAACATAAAAATTAAACTCGATTGTAAATATTTAAGTTAATCTACTTATAAGTCACGGTATCCATTTTATTATTTTTCCGAGACCACTCCTGGATGGGTTGCGGATATCGGTTTTCGTTCCAGGAGGTGGAAACGGATTCGGGCGAAACCCTATGATAAACTTCTGTTCAGGTGTTCTTTGGGGATATTCCTGAACTTGCTTGGTTTCCAAGCGGCTGCTCCAGGTTCTACAGTGTTGGAAAAATTTAGGGTACGGTCCGGCGGTTTGAGATGCTCCTAAAACCGAATTAATTCGGGTTTCCATTTCCATCTGTGCAAACACAAGAGAACAAAAAAAGATCACGGGATGGCCGCGCTATCTAGCTATATAAACTATAAGATGTTAGCAGTGGGGAGCTGGGTAATTCCTATGTAACCTATGGTCAGGCGGACGCGTCAAATGTTATTTTAATTAAAATTAAATTAATTATTGATTCAATGCTTATTTCGATATTTACAAAATACTAGTTGTCAAATAACGGTACGATTGATATAACATTTTTCCACTTTTACCTAAAAAAAATAGATGTCCAATATAACAGGTTAATTACTAATTAGTCACACTTCTATCTATAAATACAGAATTAAATTTATTCCCAAACGGCAAAATTGGATTGGTATATTCGTATTTCATTTAAACATAATGTTTCACGGTCAAGTACTTATCATTCAAAAAATTCAATTTTAAGAAATAAATCAATTAATTTACAAGAATGGTGTAAGTTTTCAATTGTTTTATTAATTTAGTATCCTTTAATTACATTTACCGGGTTTCAAATTCTACTTTTAAATGCTGCGGTGTTCGTATCTCTAACTGATACCAATATGAAAGGTGTAATTTTTAATTCAAAAGATGTATTCTAATACAAAATAAATTATTATTCGTCGCTTTAATTGTGGGATATAAAAAGAGAATTTGTATTTACAGATAATGGTGTAATCTTTTAAATCTGTAAGTTCTGTTTATTAGGAGAAATTTTATTTTTAATATACAAATTTTAACATTACGTTTATTTGTTATTTATTACGCTTTACTGTGTAATTATTTATAATACTTAAATCAATTATTTTATCAATATTTGATGGTGAGTATATTCATTAATTTACGGACTTGATTTCGGTTTTTGTTATTCAATCTGGAAGGTTTTTACAGATTTTTTAAACAGCGGTGCTAATTACTAAGTCTTTTATTAGAGAAGAAAAAGAAAAAACTAATCTTCACAAATTTTAAAGGAGTTTATAAACCTAGTGTACAATGCACATTCTTTGGTAAGTTATAGAAACACAAAAATTGGGACTCGTCCATGATTTGAACCCTGGACCTCTCGCACCCAAAGCGTCAATGATACCTCTGGACTACATTAATACTTCAGAGAATTATATTTTTTATTGATCTTAACTTAAGATCGTGTTGTTTTTGAGTACGTCTCTTGTACGTCACGTTTGCAACTGTAGTCAGTTTATAAACCTAGTGTAAAATGCGGATTGCTTCGTACGTTATCGCAACATAAAAAATAAGGGCTCGTCCGGGATTTGAACCCGGGACCTCTCGCACCCAAAGCGAGAATCATACCCCTAGACCAACGAGCCGATATATATTAATTAGTACATTATTTACCTGTACAGAGTATGAATAAAATAATAATAGGTTTGGTACGCACATCAGGAGTTTTTCAATTATTTCTGACAAATTGATATTGAAACTAGCTGTGTAAGTGTACCTAGGTTATCTATTTCTCAACTCACATTCAACCAAGGTAGTGGGTAGACAGATCTGTAAACAGAATTTAAATAAATCTGTTTCTTACATGGTTGTAACCATTGATCAATAAAAATAAAATTCAGAGTACTAAATAGTTAAGGTTGACTTACTGTATATTAACCATTTAATTTGATTGAAGTTGGTGACCTTCTCGTAGTCTGTCTTAAAATTCGAAAGTGTTTTCTACTGTAATGCCTTCCTCTTTTTGGGCCACTAATTTTTTAATTAATTGGTAAAAATTTGGTACTTTTTTGAATGACTGTACCGCGGATTAGCTCAAATGTCGCAGATTCGAAAGTTGATTTGTATTATCTATTAATCACTAACTGAGACTATAAATTTGCTATCTGCACTACACTGTTAGATAAACAATAATCAGAAAGGTTTTATATATACATTGCCTTTTTATATAAAATGATAAAAAAATATAAACACAACTGAAATTCATAAATTTAAAGAAAAACATAACTGAATACTCCATTACTGCTGAGGGAATCTTATTAGTAACACATATAATGCAATAAAAAATTATTTTAACAAAATCCGGCCAAAGTACCTTAATTTTCAAACTTTCGTTCAAGATTTCCTAATACGGCTGTAACGTCAGCTAGCCGTTAAAACTGGACTGCTTAAAGTGGTTTAAATATGCCTCTTCTTGTAATATTTAAAATGAATATTTCTTTCTATGTTATCAGCTGAATACAAAACGTTTTAAGTTCTACAGGAAAAAGGAAAAGGCCACGTATTTCATTCCCTTCCCAAGGGGGTGGGCGGCCTGCTCGAGCTTTCCTAGCTCAACCACGGATTCCCAGCATACATACATTACGTATATATGAATGGTGGGCTTAAGGATGGGTGTGGTCAGGATAGGATCGGAAGGAACGGAGTTAGGGTTCTGAGGGGAAAATACTACCTCAGCATTCGCCTAAGTAACCGCACATGGTGTGCATATACGAAGTGACCATGCCGCTACATGTGTATGAGGAAAACCCCCTGAAAAAACCTCATACAAGGTAGACGATAACGGGAATCGAACCCATTACCTTCCGAATGCTAAGCAGGTTGTGTCACCACTACGCTACCAAATCGGTTTAAGTTCTACAGAAATTTCTGTATGTCAACGTTAAGTAGAACTAAATCGATATTTTTTAATTTAGGTATTTTAATTTTAACTTTACTGTTTTTTACACTTGAAATGAAATGATATAGTAGCGATTTATTTAGTGTCATTGGATTTTAGTACCTCGGACCAATTGGGTTTTTTCATTAGAGAGAGAAATGATGTACAGGGTGTCCCAAATTGGATAGTTTTGCAAGGTATCTCGAAAACTAGAAGAGTTAGATAGATCAGTTGGCATATTTTACGTACAGATCTTACAGTATTCAGTATTTGAATGGGTTTTATTTTTCTAAATGCCTCTTGAACACAATGAAGTAAATCTTCTTTGCTATTAAAATCATTCTTATGAATTTTATTTTTAAAATCCCCACACGAAAAAATCAAGAGGGTTAACCTCTAGCGAACGTGGAGGCCACCTTGCCGGTCCATTGGTTCCAATCCATTGATTAGGAAATTTCTCATTTAAATAATCTCTTACAATTAAAGAATTGTGGCTAGGAGCTCCATCTTGTTGAAACCAGAACGTGTCCCTCTCAGCTAACACCTCGTTCCTCGAGTATTTCAGTTAAATTTGTGTCCAAAATATCCACATACCCAACAGCCGTAAGTGTGTCTTCAAATATACAATATACCAGTTTGTTGTGGTTAAGAAAACAACTAACATTAAACCCAAATCTTCCTTGCCTCCTTATACCCCGCACTAAATGGGGATTTATATCGTTCCAATATAATTCGTTATGTCTATTAAATATTCCCGCACTAGTAATGCGAGCTTCATCACTCCATATTATGTTGGAATAAAAAGTGGGATTTACGTTGCATTTACCAATATATCACTCAGCGAACTGAATTCTTCGTTGGTTATCGGGCAGATGTCCGATAAGGTTTAAACTTATGCTTTTTTAAAATCCTTCCTGCCGTAGTTCTTGCAACACCTATTTCCTTTTCAATTTCCCTTAAAGACGTCTTATGTTTAGCATGTACGTACCCCAAAGTATTTATCTCTTTCTCTTCGTTGTTTCTGTTATAATTATTCCGAGGTTTATTGAAACATCCATGTTCTCGTAGATTGTCATTAAGCCTTTTAAAAGTTCTTACTTCCGGCTGTCTTCTTTCAGGGTATCTTTGGAAATACAATTCAGACGTAGCATTTGCGTTTTTTCCGCTCTACGAACATGTATTTTTCGAAATTCTCAAAATTCATATTTAATGTTATAGATAGCGACTTATTGCGATTATCAAATTTTGACACTTAAACATTATTCATTTGTCTTCTTTGTTAAGATTTGATAGTGACCCTAAATATACTTATTTTAGGTTATTTATTGAATGCGTATATTAGGGATTCACAAAAACAATAATTATAATTAAATGATTACATGGACCTATGCAACTAACATTCTTAACTTAAAATTGTAAATAAAAATAATTAAATATGTACTTACTTATTATTATTATTTATTATGAATTGTGCGATAAAATAATACATTTCAATTCTTTTGACCACCGTATAGCAAAAATACCGTTTTTTTTTACTAAATAAAATAAATTATAAACAACATTATAATAAAACTTACAGAGTGTTCTATTTATAAACGACATTATTGATATATGCGACACATAATTTACCCTGTAGCATAAACTATCAGAAATATATCTGTCATATGACTGACCCAAAATATACAGGGTGTCCCATTAAAAAAAAGTTTATGTCATATCTACTTACCTGGACCCTTTAAAAAATATAGTGCACTGCACTGGACTCTCTTTGGTTTGTCTATCAAAAGTCCCTCTACATTTTTTGATATTTATTAAAATAAAAAGATATTTGAAGACACAGTTTTTGGCAATTTTCGAAAATCGCCCTGTAGCTTGAAAATGCAACAACCTACTGAAGATCTGATTGAACCATAGTTAGTTTAATAAAAATAAGTCATGACATCTTAACTACTTTTTTTAACTCTTCTAGTTTTCGAGATATCTCGCAAAACTATCCAATTTGGGACACCCTGTATATTTAGAATATAAAATAACTTGGAAGCTTCCTTTAACAAATCTGGCCAATGACTAAATTTGACGAGATATTGGTTTACCGGAATAAATACAGGACAGATTCTTTGATTCTCTTTTATTGTTAAGTCAAATATGAAAATAACAGGCGTCTGGTTTATCAGGGACATTCTAAGTATCAAACAAAGGTTCTTAATTAAATAAAACAGGAGATTCTTTATCTTAAAGGGCAGACTCCTGCCACACATGATTTCAGAAAAATGTAATCTGTTCTAGAAATCATTAGCGTGCAATTCCTGGTGTGTATTTACGCAATACCGATGAAACTTGTTTTTCGATATGATCCTGTTCACACTGCTTTGAGAGATGTCAATTTGCACAGTAATATTACGTGTGCTTACATGTGGATTTTCTTGCAATCAGAACATTTAATTTGATGTCTTCGTTAATTCTCCTTGCGCGCTCCATTTCTCAGAACCCTAACTCCGTTCCTTCTAATCCTATCCTGACCACACCCATACTTAATACCACCCTGCATATGTACGTAATGTATGTATGCATGTGGCTGAAGGAGCTCGGAAAGCCAAAGCAGCCCGCCCTCCCACTTGGGGGGGGGGGATGAAATTCGTGGCTTTTTTCTTTTTTTCCTTCCATGATTTTCTTTTCCTTCATAATTCACACTTCCTGATTCTTCAAAGCGGTCTTTCAGTTTTTCAAAGGAGAAAACTTGTGCTGTTCTCACATGGGGAACTGTATTTTTGAAGTACAAAGTTTAGAGATGCCAGTTAATAGATATAACAATGCAATATCAAAAATAAAAATTAACTTGGTCATATCTGGCTCTCTATTGATAATATTATAACCAAGACAGTTTTTGATAATTATCTCGCTATGAGGTTGTTATAAAATCACCATTTATACACTACCGGCTTTTTCTGATTTCCTAGCAATAGTTATTAGACTATTAATATCTAATAGTTGCTATCTTTTTCTCAACTACAGGTGAATAATACACGGTAACGATTTCCAGAACAGATTACATTTTTCTGAAATCATGTGTGGCTGGATTGAAGAGAATCGAGACATTTTAAAGAAAATGTTGTTCACCGACGAAGTCATATTTAAAAGTGACGGCAGCGTAAATAGGCGTACTATGCATTATTATTCTATTGACAATCCGCACTGATTGAGTACAAATGATTATCAGAACCGATTGTCGCTGAACGTTTCGGTAGGAATAATCGGTACAAAAGTGATCGGCCCATATTTTTTCAATGCTGTTCTTATTTAAGATTTCTACATCAACCTACCGTGTTATTGGAAGACGTCGATATCTTCACAAGAAGAGACATATGGCTACAGCAAGACGGTGCTCCGGATCACAGAGTGAATCGCCAATATCTAGATAAAACTTTCCTTAATGGATGGATAGGCAGAGGAGGTTCCATTTCTTGGCCACCTTGGTCGCCCGACCTGACGCCAATAGACTTTTTCCTTTGGGGATATGTCAGAGAGAAAGTTTATGTAATAAAAAAAATTAACCATGGTACTTTGTTTTACTAAAATTATTACAACTCTGAACTCGGCCTTAATTCAGACGTTTATTGTTAAAACCTAGAGAAACATTCAGAATTTACCAGACAAATCTTATATCAACGGAAAGATGATCGAAAAGGCCATCGAATGGTGAAAACATAAATAGGGTGTTCCATTTGAAAAATTGAAGTAATTAAACCCTTTGTCTTTTATATTGTATATTGTATGCATACTAGCAAAAAAAGTTGTGCATTATCGGAAATTAGGAGTTAGTGTGAAACCTTTAGTAGCGAGATTTTTTTAAGAAATATCCATTGATTTCTCGAATGTGAGCTATGTTCCTAATAAAAACGTGAATAACTCTGGAATGGAAGAAGATAGGCCCATAATGATTTATACAAGTTAGTATTAGTTTTGTACAGGAAACTAAAAGAATAAAAATATACCGGGTATTCCATTAAAAAAAACATAGGTTTGGTGCAGCAAATTATTTTTAGATTGTGCACCAAAAGCATATCTACTAGATGGAGATAACCGCAAATCGATATATTGAATAGTGAACACGCTATGGACCGATTGCAGAAGACTACCACCTATATATATATATATATATATATATATATATATATATATATATATATATATATATATATATATATTGTCTTCAATATATCTTCAATTACATTATTCTATGTTTTTTTGCGGTCTTCCTATCCGTTTCTTGCCGACTGTTTTGGTCTTCCATATTTTCCTCACTGGTTTGTTTTCTGTCATTCGTAGCATATGTCCTAACCGTTGTAACTAATTATCTTATTTCTTCTTTATTTGTGATTTTCTCTTGTTAATTCACTCCTGATTCTGTCTATTTTTGCGATTCCTTCAACTCTTCTTAAATATTTCATTTCCATTTGTTGTGTTCCATGTTTCACTTCCATTTAAAAGATTTGGTTAGAATACTGTTTTATATACTGCCATTTTTGATTTTTTCGTGATGTTATTTGTTTTTCGGTGAAAACTATACTTTTGACACTGTTTGTTTCCTTATCTTCTTCGTATTTACCATTTTTTCAATTATGGCTCCTAGGTATTTGTATGACTCCACTTGTTTCATTTGGTTGTCATCTATTTGGAGTCTTGCTGCTCGAGATAACCATGAATTTAGTCTTTTCAAAGTTTATTTTAATATCAGCTTTCTTGCATTCTTCTTTCCATATTTCCAGATTCCTTTGTACCTTTGTTTTGTTCTTACAAATTTGGCTATATCATCTGGGAATGCGCACTCTACAAATGCCGTTTGCTCTACTGTCTTGAGTCCTTTCGCTGTTATGAATTGTTCAGAATCTGCATTTCCTGTTTTTACGTTTTTTTTGTATTTGTATATATATATATATATATATATATATATATGCTTCTCTGTCATGTTTTAACGTCGTTTCTGTTATTTGCCTTATGCTAAATACGTGATCCTACACACTGTGTTCTTTCCTAAGCCCGCTCTGACTTTCTTCTAACTTTCCTCTATCCTTGCCCTTATTCTGCTCTCTATTATACTCTCGTACACCTTTTCTACTGTTGATAATAGTGATATTCCTCTATAGTTGTTACATGTTCGGCTGTCTCCTTTCGTGGATGTTGTCAGACTCTCTGCTATTCTCCAATCTTATGGTACCTCCTGTTTCGAAATCATGTTTAGCAGCTTTTGCAAAGCATTTTTTCCTGACTCTCCTATGCATTTTAGTTGTTCTGGTTTTATTTTGTCATAGCTTGTTGCTTTCCCATTTATCATACTTTTAATTACTTCTTTTATTTTACCTCTGCTTATCTCTTCTGCTTCTCATTCTGCTGTGTTTCCTTTCTCTGTTTTTTTTTCTTTTTGGTTTATTTTTGTTCCACTTCTAACAACTCTTCAAAGTACTATGGCCATCTTCTCATTATTTGTCTTATCCATTGTATTATGTTTCCTTTCTTGTTCTTTATTTGTTTTAGTTGTGATTCTTTTTCTTTGTTTGGTTCTTTATGACATTATAAATAGTTTGTTATTTTCTTTACAGCTTTTCTGTATTCTTTTGTTGAACTCGTCCCATGTTTTTTTCTTTGCTACCGTTATCTTTTCCTTTACTGTCTTTCTTATTTGTCTGTTTTCCTCATAATGTTCGTTTCTCTTGGTTTGTATATACTGTTCCCATTTCTTTTTCTTTTCCTTTACCATTTGTTGTATTTCTTGTACCTACCAGCTTATCTTCCTTCCTACACTTTTCATTTTCTTTATCCCAGATACCTTTTTTGCTGCTTCGTTTAGCATATTATTGAACATATGCCGTAAATCTTCTGTTTTCATTTTTTTTTGTTGATTATTTTCAAGTATTCTTTTTATTGTTCATATTCTCTTTGGTATTTTTCTTCTCTTAGCCTATATACTTTCATAACTTCTTTTGTCATTTCGTTTCTTCCCTTATCTTCTTTACTTTTCACGTTATGATTTTTCTTCTTCGTTGTTATATCTGTTCTTCTTGTAACTAGGTAATGGTCACTACTTCCTATCTCATATCCACGTTTCTCTTACACCTTTAATTCTCTTTCTTTCTGTTATTTTTGTTGTTATATAATCTATAACCGACTTTTCTTCTCTACTCTTCATTTCTTTGGTATTTTTGTGTATTTCTTTGTGTGCGAACATGGTGTTAAGTGTCGCTAAATTATTAATTATGCAAAAATCCATCAATCTTTTCCCGTGATCGTTTTTATGTATTTTTTCTTGTTTTCCCACCACATTATCGATTCTTCTATTGTTATTACCCACTCAATATATATATATATATATATATATATATATATATATATATATATATATATATATATATATATATACTTCTTGTATTTCATATATCCTGTGCCGTGTCGATGTAATTTAAATATAACGAAATTATTTACTCCGAAATTCGTGTTTGTGAAGATAATCGTATCGATGTAATTTTTACAATGAAAGGCTATGTCAATGTAATATTTGCAACAACGGGCGTAAAAATTTATTTTAGTGACGCAAGATGGCGTATAATTGGTGCCTAATTAAAAATTGATTTGCGTGAAAATCCATCGCTGTGAAGTTAACTGTTTCAAAGTAATTTTACAATAACTTCCCTTCTATAAGGGCGCATATTTTATTTTAATGGCGCAAAATGCTGCCTAATTGGCGCATAGTTACCGCATCAAAAGGTTGATTTATGCGAAAGTTCATGGCTGTGAATTTAACCGTGTCTACGTAATTTTGTAATAACTTCTTTTCTATAAGGGAGCAATATTTTATTTTAAAGGCGTGAAACGGCACATAATGGGTTCTTAATTATCGCGCAATACAGGAGTAATTTGTTCATAGCGTTATGTCGATGTTTTTTTGGATTAATTTGTTTTCTGTGAAGGTAGAAATTTTTATTTGAGCGGAACACAATTGGCGCTTAATTACTGCAGAGCAAAAAAAAATATTTATTTTGAAACTCGGGGTTGTTACGAACATCATATCAATGTAATTTTACAATAAGATGCATAATACGTACCTAATTATCGTGCAACGGAAGATTAATTTACTAATAAGGTTATGAAGTTAGCCTTGTCAATGTCACCATTGTAATGCACTATTTCCTATAAGAGTGCAAAATGTCATTTTAACGGAGCATAATGGGCACCTAATTATCGTACCGCAAAATATTAATATATTCATAAGTTCAATGCTGTCTTGTCGAAGTAATCTCTGCATTAACTGACTTATTTAATGCAACATTTCATTTTAACGGCGCATAATTTGGTTCCTAATTACTGTGAAGAAAATAATTTATTTGTACACAAACTTGGGCATAATTGGCGCCTAATTACTGCACTAGAAAAAATTAATTTGTGCGGAAGTTCATGACTGTGGAGTTGGCCTTGTCAACGTAATTTTACAATAACCTCTTTTCTATAAAGCAGAACAGCGCATGATCGGTGCCTAATAAGAAAAGATGGTTTAATTCTAAACTCGTGGTTGTAAAGTTAATCATTTCGATATAATTGTTACATAATAATTGTTACAAGGCATAATAGGTGCCTAATTTTCTCATCAGGCTACGAAGTTAGCCTTGTCTATGTAATTTTTGCACAACTTATTTTTTATAAGGGCGCAAAACGGCCCATAACTGGTTCCTAATTACTGCATAAGAAAAATTAATTTGTGCAGCAGTTTACGACTTTGAAGTTAATCACGTCAATGTAATTTTACAATAACCTTTTTGTTATGAGGGCACAGAATTGTATTTTAAGGGCGCAAAACAGCACATAATGAGTGGCTAGTTATTGCGCATGAAAAGGTTAATTCATTTATGAGTGTATGAAATTAGCCTTGTTGATGTAATTTTTGGAACAACTTCCTTCCTGTGAAGGAAAAATTAATTTATGCAGAAGTTCACGGCTATAAAGTTAGCCGTGAGTGTCATTTTACAACAAATTCTTTCTTATAGGGCGCAAGATTTTCTTTTAACGATACAGAATGGCGCTTAATTAGTTCCTAATTCCTGAATAAGTTTGGCGCTATGTGTTTGTAGAATTTTTGCTACACCCTATTTTTTGTCGTAAAATTTAATTGCCACAGCGCAAAATGGCGCATAATCACCGCTTATTTAGTAAAGTCTCTAAAATATTCACTTGACCCCTACATTAAGTAACCAACGATACATTTTGGCATAAATCAAGATTTATGTAAACAAAAAGTGAAGGAAATGAAAAATGAGTGACATGTAAACTTTTGCGATGGCTATTCATTTTGCTAAACTTTATTCTTTGTCATAATTTATCACTTACACATTTTTCTCTTATATCTTCACATACATTTAAATCTATTTAGGACCCAAACGACGTCCCGTTCATAAAGAATTACAAATTTTTAATATTTGCTTTGCTCCATTAATGCGGATACCAAACATTGTCAAAGAGATCGACGTTATTGCCTAAAATTCCTAACTATGTTGTGCTGCACAATTTCAAATGTTTTCAGTCACGCGTTTTTGATGTAGACGTTTGAATAAGAATTTTAGGACAAGATACTTTTTTTACAGCTTTTCCTTAAATATTGATTTTCAGAGAACCTTTTTTATTTTAATACTTTAGAAACTACTGAACCATAAAAAACACCATAAATTTTATTGCCGTAATAGGAAAGTAATATGTATTATAGTAGTTTAAGTTATAGGATAATATATTTTTAATGCACTCCCGTAAAAATTTTAGAATCGACAAAATAGCCTAAGTAGAAGGGAATTCATCGTATGTAGCAGTGAGGATGAATAAATTATGCTTAAATAAATCAAATTAATTAAGGAACGCCGTAAGAATTCTTAGTTTTTTTTTATATTTTGTATTCAACGTGAGTACAACGTAAGGGTCTAGGGAAGAACTATATAATTCATAATATTTTATAAACTTGCTGTGTAGAAGTGGATGTTAATTACATTTTATGTATTGAAAGATGCTGTACTGTATTTAATAATTTATTTTAGTACGTCGGGACATTTTCGATATGTAACATATAATAATAAGAATATAAATGTTGCATTCGGTGTTAGTATAATTTCTTATTGAATAAAAAATAATCTTGAGGCTCTGCATTGTATCCATATCAATGTTATAATATAGAATTGAGGATAAAACAGTAAACCAAGATGAAAAGACAAATTAGGCAATGCGTGCATAAACGAAGTTTGTGGGTATCCATAATCCCAAAAGACGACTAAAGCCTTACAAACATAAAATTTCGTTTTTGCCCATCGATCAAATGGGTTTAGGCGTATTAGTAAAATTCGTATAGTTTTTAGACATATAAATGATGACAACTACCCTAAAACCATACAACTATGTTTTTGGACATGGAAACAATGCCCTTGGCTGTTTTCACAAAGCAATGAAGTATTAAGCATTTTTAGTCCCAATGATGCCGAAAACCATGAACCTTTGTGTTTGGCTATCGAAGCAATGCGAGAGCCTATTAAGCTATAAGGGAGTCATTCGGCAAAAGAATCGTACGTAAACCTTCTAAGAAGCAGTAAACCGGTCAGTGTTGGTTTTTATTTGTAAATATTTAGTGCTGCAGTACATATAGGTTGACTGCAAAAACCCATATTGGGGATGAAGTATTTAAACATTTACTAATAAGAGGATTTATTGTGAATTGAAAGGAAATACTAGTGTTTTTTTTCAAAAATTTTAAACGCGTTAAGGCAGATATAAAAGTACAATAGCAAATGTTAAGTTAAAATTTAAGATTGTGGTGGCGCCTAGAAAAAATTTTTCCTGAATTGAGTGTTGTTAGTGGTGAATTGATGGTAAGTGTAAGGTGTTTGAAACAAACTTTTTTACTCCTTATGCCGACCTCGCCCATTTCCACTGTAGCTGGCTTGGGAACTCGCTTAGTTCGGTAGGCCTGCACGACGCCTAGTGGTATCAAACCATAAAACTTCGTTTTGCCCACAGAGTAAAGGCGTTTAGCCATTTTCCCAATAAAACTGGTGTTTGCATTAAGTTTTTTTCGCATATTTATCCCAAGCTATGGCAAATGATTTACAACCATAAAATTTTGTTCTTGAATTGATGTATAAATACAGCTTTTGGAATATTTGGCACAAACGCTGCGCATCGACCTAAAATCGTACAATTTCATTCCGGATTACCGAGGTTATAAATTCCGCCCTTACTGCAACAAAATTGGATTATAAATGAAACTTTTCGCCCCAAAAAGTTTCAATTCTGCCTATCGAGAAAATGTGTTGGATAGTGGTTGCAGCGAAATCCGTAAAAGAAAAGAAAATGAAGCATTGAGCTTTTTGTATGTTTGGCCCCTAATAATGCCAAACGATTAAAACTATAGCATTGTGTTATTGAATAAATGCTTTTGGTGTTTTTGTTTCGACTCAAAAAATGTTAATCTTGCCCATTATTGTTCCAGCGATCGAGGAAAAGGTGTTTGTGGGCTACTCCATAAAACCAAACAAATTTGTGTGAACCCATCAAGTTTGTCCGTTTTTCCCACAAAGTTGACGCATAAGTATACATTTTAGTTATCTGGAAAATCAAATGGCGGCAGACACAATGTGTTATTCCTCAACGAAACTACATGATAATTGAATAAGACGTTTTGCAACCAAACTGGTGTAAAAATGAAGTTTTTGATAACTTTAGACCAAAACGACGACTAACCTCCTAAGACCATCAAATTTAATTTTTGACTGTAGAGGAAATGCCTTTAACCGCTTTTCCAATAAATTTTCTGAACAAATAAAGTTTTCTGACGTTTCTCATCACAAGTGATGACCAACGCTCTGAAACTATAAATATTCTTTCATGGTTATCGAGGCAAAACGCTTGCCTGTTATCACAATGAAATCGGTGTACAACTAAAATTTTCGATCTGTTCATGCAAAGATAACGGACATCCTGAAACTAAAAGACTTTGTTTTATCCAGAAATGCATTTTGTTCTTTTTCAACTGAATCGGGTAATGAATAAAGTTTTTGGGTATCTTCATCCCCAAATAATACACTATCTAAAATACAATTTTGTTTTGACCATCAATGAATTTGGTGCATAGCTAAATATTTTGGGTAACTTAGAGACCAAATCATAACCAACATTATAAAACGAAATTAAAAAGAAATAAATATTTTGAGTTAGTGTGTAAACAAAGTTTTTACGAACCCTAAATCCCATATGAAGGCGTTTAATTATTTTCCGAAGGAAATAGATGAGTAAACAAGTATTTTGGAGATATGCCCAAAAAGACAACAAACGACTCTTAAAGCATAAAATTCAGTAACAAAACAATTCATTTTCCTTTTTCTTAACAAATTTGATGTATAAGTACTTTGTAAACCTATCGAGAACTATCAAATTTTACATAGAAGAGAAGAGACCCTCTTTCCAGGTTTCAATTATACGAATTTTATTGAAGTGCAAAAATATTAATGCTATTGAGTTGTTTTATTCCGTAAATCTACTCTTAAACCCAAGAATTCTCAAAAACTTTTTATACGACAATTTTTTTGGGGAAAGGATTAAAAATGCGTTTGCTTCATACACAAGAATAAACTTTTATCGTTTTAGGATATCTCCGGCCGAAGAACCTTATTTAAGCACTAGTCATGTTGAGGAAATTGCCAAACGCCTTGACTCGATAGCCAAGAACGACATTTTAGGATTTCAGTCCTTTTCTCGTCGTTTGGGGCCAAACATGTCTAAAATTTGATTTATACACCAATTTGGTTTCAGAAACGTCTAAACTAATGACCTAAAATACATTTTTATAATGTTGGAAGGTTGGTTATTATTTAGGACCAAAGATACGTAACATAATTTTTACTGTTCTAGTTCGTAGTTAAAAGAACACCCACACACACACGCACACGTACGCACGGCGCACGCACGAGCGCACGGACGCACGCACGCACGCACACACACACACACACACAATCTCTACCTAGAAATATGATATGGAAGCCATACTCGAAACGAACATTCTTGGGTTGCATCGCAATCGACTGCTACCACCGGTGCTGCTTAACACTTATAAAATTATTAAGCAATGTAATTTGGCGTCCACATACAAACGCCGCTTTGCAAAGTGTAGGAAAGTGATGGCAAATGCCAAACTGATGGACACAAAATAATAGAATTATGTATACAGGGTGCTTCATAACTGGGCAGCCAAAATTAAATGTCATATGTAAAATCGAATTTAATTATAAAAATACTTTATTATCTTATTCCACAATTTGTAATACCTATCACACAAAGCAAATAATACATTTCAACAGAAGTTATTAAAACGTTAAAAAATACAGTAGATGTTAAAAAATGCCAGCCATTTACAACGATACATGCATGGAAACCCAAAACAAGTGAATTGTGAACTTCTGCAAAACGAACAGTATTTTGAATAGGATGCACTGAATTTAAAATTCTATCTTCTAATTGCTCAATATTATTAGTTGGTTCAGTATACACCAATTGTTTTGAGTGACTCCATAGGTAAAGGTCTAAAGGGTTAGGGTCCGGTGATCTTGCAGATCAATTAACGAGACCGCGCCTTCCAATACATCTCCCATTGAAGTTATTATTGAGACACTCCACCCCATATCTTCCACTATGCGGTGGTGCACCGTCGTGCTGATATCACGTTCTATTTTGCAGACCGATAGGAGTATCATCTAATAAATCTTGTAACTCGTTTTCTAAAAATGCTATTTATGCTATTTAACCGATGAGTAGGTAGCAGTTGTCCATTAAAAATACCGCACCAAGTGTTTACAGAAAATATTTGTTGGAAACCTCTAATTCTAACTGAGTGTGGATCTTGTGAAGATTGCGTATGATCGTTATGATTATTGTTAATTCCATTCTTCGTAAACATTGACTCATCTGCCCAGAGCGTTTCCCTAATGATCTTGTTCATTTTGTTCAAGTATCCCATGACAAAATTCTAACCGCTGTACCTCGTCGCCTGGATGCAAGTGATGAACTTCTTGATAGTGGTATCAAAATTAAAAATCTAGATATACTAATTTAACGTTTGGTAGCAATTTCGTAACTATTTTCTCTTTGAGTGACAATTGTATTGTAATGACTTGTAAATTATGATGTTTTCAAGTATCAATTGTTTCTTAATATGCATACTACGATTTGCTTTAATATTGTAAAAAAAATTATTATCTGAAATTGACATTTACGCTCAATACGTTGGCGACGGCAGTAATGATTTTATTCTATTGTAATATTATATACATAGTTAAAACACCTACTTTAACTAATTGTAAACGGTAGTTAAACGTTTAAATAAGAATATACATCTTCCTTTACATAAAATTATTTATTCATTTCAACAAATTTAAACATGTAGCTAATTTGTTAAAAATATGGACGGGTTAAGGTTTAATGTATTTTTTAACATTTAAATACCTAGTTTAAAGTTATACATTATAGCTTGTTAAGTTTGATTTAGTATAAATCATCAACAATTGGTTTGTTTTCTAAATTGTCTGTGTGTATTTAATGCAGGTATCCTCGCACGCGTGAAATGTTTGATTCTTAATTGGTTCCCATATACTTTCTCTTTAGAAATACATTTACGGAACAATATTATAATGTCTAAAAATATATCGGCTCGTTGGTCTAGGGGTATGATTCTCGCTTTGGGTGCGAGAGGTCCCGGGTTCAAATCCCGGACGAGCCCTATTGTTTTAAATATATTATAATGTTTTTCAATGTATTTATGAAGAGTTCTATTATAAGTGCATAGCATAGTTGGTGGATGTTCAAAATTAATGTAATTACTGCTAATATTGTTTTTTTTTTACAACATTATCGTAAAACTAGCCATAACCTATAAATGTTATACACTAATTTCCTAACTTCATTTAGATGCACTGTAATAATTATTCTAAAATTAAAGTATAGATTCAATACATATTATTATTGATTTGCCCTTGTTATCAATCGTTTTTTCAAATCCATAAACGGTTTTTTTTTAAAATAGACGCTACTAGGGAGAATTACTATTTGTTAGTCTGAATTTAGATTAAAAAAAAACTGTGCACTATATGTACCATCTGTAGAAAGATGGACACAATTCGAGTGGCATGAGAGAATTAATGGCACGTTGGAACGTGTACAGTTTCTCAATTCAAATTTTTTGAGAGAATATTGTAGATTAGACGTGGATTATCCCATGTTTATTACCAAGGCTTATTCATCCCAAATGTTGTTAAGTTTTAATAAACATTGGATAGAGAATCAAATCCATCTATTCGATAAGTAATCCTGCAATAAATAAGACCTTGTGAAACACTATGAAAACTTGAAATAAAAATGATTCTTGCGAAAGCGGAACTGGAAGGTTTCTCTATCAAAATCGTCACAGAAATAGACCGTTTTCTCCCTAGGGAGTAATAATTCTAATATGTCACATTATCTCCCTAAGAAGTTTATTTTATGTTTTGACAGACAGTAGTAGAATACAGGCACAATCCTCTCCACTTTTTACGTCACAATCCCCGCCCACTGGGGCACCTTCCCCACCACTTTTTACTCGTGCAAGTGGGAGGCGTATTTTTTGTCGGCTTTTTTTTGTACCCGCCTACTTGAGGGGCGTATTTAGGCCTTGAGAGTGAGTTTGTGGTTGGTCTTGGCGCAGGTCTTAGACTTGGTCTTGGGGTTGGGGCGGGGCTAGGGGGACGGCTATTTGTGGTAATTATCTTATAGAACATTTTGTTTTCTTGGTCCTGTGCTCTGATTTGAGGGTTAGCATTCCGATTGGTTAAGCAGCCTTCTGATTAGGCCTTGGTAATTTTTCAATGATTTAATTTGCTAGTTTTATAAGACAGCCTTCGTCGCTGCCATAAAAATTGTATTCTAATAAAGAAGAATTAATAAATAAGATGATGACAAGTGTTTTTCATAATAAAAAGACTTTATTTAAGCTACGTTTATTATTAGAGCTAGTTTAATTTTTTATCAAGGATATAAAAACCTAGATGTTAACTTTTTTTTTTCTGTAACTGAGGTTAACATATTGTATTTTCTGGCTATTAATTAATTAATTTCTACCTGGGGTTTAAATATCATTCTGATCTAGATAACTGTTTTTACAATGTATTTTCGTAATATGGTTTATTATAACGGGGCATGCGTAATTGTTATAAAAAATTATTATTACATTATATACTTATTTTACTTTGAGAAAATATCATTTTCAACATTATACATAATTAAACGAGTAATTACCTTGTCGCATTCGGATAGGATCGTGTAAGATTGGATAAGTTCGGGTAGAATTGAGATGCTTATTTTGCTATTTCACAGCCCTTTGCCTAATCCCCACTAAGAATTTGATTACGGTGAGGAAGACTTGGACTTAGTTTTAAGTCGGTTAATATATATATAAAATAAAAAATAAATAAATTTTTCTTTTTATCTGTTTTTATTTATTCCTTATGCCCAAACGGTAAAGTGTCAAAGTTTTCAATCCTTCGACGTTTAGAGTAACTTATTCTATACTGTTTAGATTCAGGTCTAGTTAATACATTGCAACACCTACCTCTAACTAGTTTCCTATCATTATATAGGAAAAGGGAGTCTTTACTATTACTAAGCACCATATCTTTCATCGATTCAAAGTTTACAACACGAGGGTTTTTATAATTTAAGGTAATGCCCTTCACTTTACACGTTGATTTAATTGTCTGATCACTGGTTGAAAACATATTATAACTGTAGTTTTTCGGTCCTGCGCTAACAAATTCGGCTATATAACTTCCTTCACCCTACGTCTCCAGATCGTCGATCATCTGGTCAAGGAAATCCCCGCAAGTTGGATTTCAGTCGCCGGGTTTCGCCACAAATATAACACTGTCTGCAACATAATACAGAATGCGACGGTCCAGCTTCTCCAAATAACTATACAGTTCTAAACGTGCATGAGCTGTGGTGTACGCGGTTATGGACACATTTATAGTTTTTAGTGCTTCGCCTTCACCCTCGGGTCTATCCCAATTTACCATTACCACATTATCATTAACGGGGATAATGGATTGTACCTGAACTAGAGGGTCCGTAAACAACTTGAAAAAGTCCTTTGGCTCGGATACAATACTGCACTGGGTTAAATTTGCTCGTTGCCCAAACTTACTCCAAAAAGAATTTAACATTAGCTTGTCTTAATCCTGGGTTTTTCTTGATGTTCGTTACGTCTAGTTGAATACCCTCCTTATCGTAATGCGCGGTTATGTACTGCACCTTCTCGGCTTCTGACATGCAATGGCTAGGCCACCCAGAACATTCCTGGTTACCTTACACTCCCAAATCTCAAAAACGTACAAAGCTTTATAGTTTTTAGCGATAGTCTTACGCAACTCGTCGGATACAAACGTTCCAACGAAACAACGCTCGGATTCTCTATATCCGCATTCCCCTTCATTATCCTTAGTGCCGCAAGTCCTACATAACACAAACATCAACTTGCCATGCATTTTAGGGTAAAACAGGGTGATATAGATTAAAGGGTGGTAGTACACGACATTGAACTAAACCCTGCACCGTATCCAGTGAAATGTTATTACAATCTAACCCTACATGAATTTTTGGATGACCTACAGGATGTTTACAGTATTTATTTACATAAGGGTATGATGAGCACACGTCATAATACATGATATTCTCGCTAATGCCGTCATACTTATGTTAGAGTTTGCTGCAATTAGTGCGACCACTGGAAAACGCGTCTCTTGGTTTTAGGGGTTCGTCATCTTGATCGCCTATATCCAGTATAAATGCTCTTAACTCATCGTTTGCAAGTATTTGTTTTTAAAATCGCATTCACGCATCTCCACTACATTATAACCGCGCTCGCGTAGAAATTGAGATCGCGCCGTGTTCTCGTTTCAGACAAACATGGAAGTATTTGCATTCAGCTTTGAGTCAATGTTGGCTTGGTTGGGGAAACACTCTTCGCAACCGTGCCAATATCATCCAAGAAACTCGTAAACGGTATTTGATTCAGCGCAATAACCGTCGACTTTAACACCTTCAGGTGTTTTAAACTCACGAGAGTCTCCAGAATTCCAGCACGCCTGCAGCCGCCTTTTGCAACAAGACCGATAGTGTTCTTTCCGAGGGAAAATCTACGAAACACTTTATTGCAGACACTAACAATTGTGATTGACTCTTAAAACGGGTCGACTTTATTTTGAGTCGTTAAGGTCGACCAGAAACTAATGCATCCTTTAACGAGAATCTTAACATCCATCAGACAATAATTCACAATCCCTTCAATCATTTTAAAAACATAATTACTTTGGGCTGCGTGCCACTCTAAAAGCTTCTGCCGATCTTTCGCTGACATCTGGTCTGCACAATAATATTCGTGCAGACAGAGGACCCTCATAATTGTGATTCTATTTATTAAATATTAAAATATTAAATCGGTTATTATTAGCTAACATATATCTAAGCACAAAACAACCATCGTACCCCTTTATGCTATGTGAAATGCATGTAACTTTAAATTTTCGTGCTTTCTCGGCAGAAACAATTCAACAGGATCTTCCCTGAAAATGTGCACTGTTTCGCCACTCATCCAAATTGTCGGTGTATTGCATACAGACAGAGCAAACATTTGCGGCCACGTATAGATTGGGCTCATGCAGAAACCTAGTATTCATTCCCTCACACACCTTCTCTTGCATGCATTCCAAATCGTAAAAGACAAAAATAGATGGTTTTCCTTCACCAGTGTCACCTCGAGTCCTGTTAACGGTCATATAGTAAAGATGGTCAATAGGTTTCTGGTCCTTGCATGTGGAGCAGTAGCTGTACCTCTGTAGTTTTAAGAGACTTTAAACATCTACGTAATTTTTCACATAGCTCACTGTTTTTGTCGTTTCTAAAACATCCCTGGCCATAAAAATCTCTATTACAATCATTGAAAGTAATTTTTGGGATTTTAAACAGTTTTTGATCGCAACAAGGACACTGATACAGACATTTCACATGGTCTTTTTTGTTATTATAACGTTTTCTACACTAGACGCAGTAATAACTGCAGGTAAATACTGAAGTGAAGCTGGTAATTACGTTGTAGTGTTCGTCTTCTAGTAACAAATTTAAAACTACACGACTTGGCTCCCTAGGACCCTCAAAGTAAACAGAGTCAACTATTAGCGAATTATAAACTACAATGGTATATGAGATTAAATGATTTTGAAATGCTTGAATATTTTCGTAACTGCCGCTCTGATTAAGATGTATAGCACTGTTTTGGCAAAGCTGCATGGCTCCCTCTTGAAGTAAGGGGCAGCCCATCGCCATACTATGACGCATTCTATCGTTATTTCTAAACGCTATTTCTAGGCTAGTGTGCGAGGTAAACGTTCATTGTTGCTGGTACAACAATAATACCTTGTTTTTTAGCTTTACAAAAGTCTTTAAACCCGTCAAGTTTTTGTATCCATAGCAAGCAGGTGCCGACACTCTAGCCACGGTTAAAACTAGCAAGTCACTCGAACAAAAGGTAACATTGCTCTGCATTACCTTTTCTAGTAACGAATTTATCACCCTTACCGACAACTGGTCAACTCTTCTAAATGACACGCCAATTGGTTATCAGAGAAATTTGGGTTCCTTAAAGTGATACCGACACGATCGGACGGAGCCGCATGCTTCACAATGTATGTATGCAGCTCAATGCACTTTGTAAAAATTGTGTTAAATAACATTTAGGAAATGGTATATTTTTACCTGCAGCCATATTAAGGGATTATCCATGCATGTTTTGTCATTAAAGCTAAATCTCAACGATTTACATGTCGTGTTAAATTTTCTTATAAATTTAGTGTTTGATTCCTTTATTATACTTATATGATTCATTTCGGGTGAGGATGGTCCGGCCTCTTGTTGCAGGGTTGATAGGCCTGAGCCCGATTGGCCTTGCTGCTGTAATGCACTCCACGAAGCGAAACAATCGTAATTTAAAGAACATACTGTTATCAAATTGTCCGCAGTGGGAGTTTCCAACAACTCTTCATCATGAACAAACACGTCCTCCATATTTACTTGAGCAGGGCTTTAAAAAATAATTAAAAACTTAAAAATAAAACAGATATATACTTACACGCCGACCACTCGCTGTGGTGCCCCCGCAAAATCATTATAAATCTCTGTCGAATCGATAGTGTCGTTTTCACACAACATCTTACAAGTAATAGTACTATAAGCGTTTTTCAACCCCTCTTCGGTTAACACACCAGCACTGAACAAACCCAAAATTTGATTAACATTTAAAGATTCCATAATGATGATAACGTAATGCTCTTCAGAAAAGAACTAAATTAATTAACCTCAAATACACGTATCTATAGTATCTTTCAAAGACCAAATTAAACTACTAAAAAATCACAAAGCTAACTTCAAAGCCATGTCCATGACTAACTTTAACATCTGTTGAAGGTGACTTTTCTCAAGGTAAAATCGTTATATAAAAAACCTCCGAGTCAGAATTACATTTAAAACATGGTTTGTAAATCAAAACTAATTATGTAACTTTAATTACTCATTTATATTTATAATGTTGAAGGTTTCAATCTCGAGGTCGTTATTCAGATATTGAAAGAATCAGGGTTAGCTAAAAAATTAACACACGCATCGTTCGTTTTAAAAGACTCCATTCACGACACGTATCTAATTTTCATTGTTGTTTTTAGATAAAACTTGACAGTTTTCTTAATTGTCCGATGCATTTACAAAAGTTGTATGCTACCCGATAATAAATATCTTCCATATATATCACTTGTATATGAATAGTACAAGGACTCCTTTTAACAACCTTGCAGTTAAAGCAAAAGGTGAGTAGAAACATATTTTAACAGTCCACCTTTCAATAGTGAATAACACTATTAAAATGAAACGTGAACGATCTATATGTTTCTAACCATTAATATATATGCGCAACAATTCAATAGTGTTATCAATTATTGGAAGTCGACTGTAATTTTGTATGCAATACAAGGTGAAGGTTGTCTTAATCGCGTGTTGTTATAAATTCGTATATAGGTAGAAGGTTGCAGAATACACTGGAAATTAAAAGAAAATGTAATAACATGTTTAGAATAATTATGCAATCGCTTTTATAATAAATCCTATTACGAAAAATCACATTGTAAAACAAAAAACAGTTGTCTATATCAGAATTACGTTTCGTGTCAGGTAAACATTAATTAATTAATACATGTATAACCTCGTATGAAAAAATTAGAGCTAACGCTTAAATTGCATAGAACATAATCGATATTAATAGTAATAAATAATTCATAGGAATCTAGCAGATCTTGGAAATATGAAGAATGCCATTGCTAATCAAGGTCAAATTCTTGCAAATAGCAAAATAAACATCTTATCCGATCTTATCTAATCTTACACGATTGTATCCCAAACTTACCCAGTCTTACACGATCCTGTCCGAAGCCAACAAGGTAATTACTCGTTTAATTATGTATAACGTTGAAAGTAATATTTTCTCAAAGTGAAATAAGTATGTTGTAAATAAAATAGGTCTTAAAGAAATGTAATAATAGTTTTTAATAACAATTATGCATTACGAAAACACATTGTAAAAACAGTTGCCTAGATCAGAATGATATTTAAACCTCACATAGAAATTAATTAATTAATATCCAGAAAATAGAATATGCTAACCTCAAATATTGAAAACAAAACTTTGAGTTAACATTTTAAATTCAAACTTAAAGATTGCATAGGGCATAATCGTGAAGATCTAGGTTCCTGATAAAAAATCAAACCAGCTCTAATAATAAACACAGCTTAAATAAAATCTTTTTATTATGAAAAACGCTTGTCATCACCTTATCTATTAATTCCTCTTTATTAGAATACAATTTTTATGGCAGCAACGGAGGTTATCTTATAAAACTAGCAAATTAAGTCATTCAAAAATTCCCAAGGCCTAATCAGGAGGCTAACCCTTAAATCAGAGCACAGGGCCAAGAAAACAAAATGCTCTATAAAATAATTACCAAAAATAGCCGTCACCTCTATCCCTGCCTCAACCCCAAGACCAAGTCCAAGACCTGCCAAGATAAAACCCAAACTTAATCTCAAGGCCTAAATACGCCCTCAAGTAGGCGAGTACAAAAAAGCCGACATAAAAACGACCGACAAAAATACGTCTCCCACGTGGACGACTATAGTGGTGGAATGTGTCCCAGTGGCCGGGATTGTGACGTAGAAAAGTGGAGGGATGGTGCCTGTATTCTACTGACAGTAAATAATATAGGCCGACTCCTTCAACATATATATATATATATATATATATATATATATATATATATATATATATATATATCTGACCTACCAGAACCTTGTGCTAAATGCTATTTTCACGCAAGCCGATAACCTCAATGAAGCTATCTCCAAATTACAGACCGCAACTGACAAACTTTTAACTTGGTTCAAAGCCTGGAATATGAGAATAAACCCCGACAAGGACAAGTGTCAAACAAATATTTTTGCCTTAAGAAGGTTCAACAATTCTCTTGCATACTAGAAGAAAACAATGAAATACCTTAGAACCCCGGTAATGGTGCTGTCAAATATCTGGAATTACATCTTGACACTCGTTTAAGCTGGGAGTGTCACGCATAAACCAGAAGCTTAACCAAAGCTGCACTAGACTGCAATAATTGTACCCACTTATTAACGGGAAATCCTCGTTAAAAATCGAATACGCAACACTACTTTACAAAACCCTGATTCGACCCCTTGTCCCATATGGATCACCTATCTGGTAAAACACGGATAATACCAACACATAGAAGATACGACGCCTCCAAAACTAAATCCTAAGAATTTATGGTCAACACACCGTGGTACGTTAGAACCACGCAACTACATGAAGAACTCAGCATTTTACCCATTGAACAAATACATCAAGAACTGTGCGGAAAAATTTTTGTCAAACGCGAGTGCACGTAGTGGTGCGGATTTCTGTCAAGTCTGTAAAGCTAACATTAACACGAGACTTAAGCGCAAATTACCGCAGGATCTAGTTATTGTAAACCACAGACAAAATTAATCAAATGTGAATTGTCCACGCTTATTAGTTTCGTCGCACTATGTTATTATATTCTAAGTTATACAATCTTTCACCCATGCCATGTATAACAAATGATTTTTGATATGGCAATAAATGTATAAAAAAAAATAGTTGTAATCATATTGGAATCATCAAACCGCTAATGTTTACTTAAAACTTATTAAATAAATACTTACCCAAAATAATGAAGAAACACCTTTTGGGTATTAAATCGTATATTTTTGTACCTTTAGTATAAATTTGAAAGTTTAAATTTAATTGTATATAAAAAAAATACATGATCTAATACAAAAAATATAAGCAATTGAATTATACGTGATAATCGTGAAAGTTTACATTTTCATAGCTTGAAATAATTCAATTTGGGTAAATAACCGTTATTAAACCAAGGGACCTCAAAAAACTCCAGGACGGTATCGGTCCTCATTTACGACTCAAAACTTAGGGAGGTCACAGAACCAACTGCCAACGAGCACATTATGACCACCATTTAAAAATATAATTCTGAGCGAACAACATTTTTGATGCAATTCAGTATTAAGGACTGGTTTCCAATTTGTGACAAACATATATACTGAACACCAGTTGCATAAGTTTCATTTTCATTAATTGTAAACGTTGTAAACACGTATAAAAAATATTACTATAATACATACCTTACTAAAATACTTAGATTTTGGGTTTCTTAATGTTGTATTTTCTTATTTAATGTATGCAATATCGAAATTTATGCGTATCGATAACAGTTACAGTTATCATCCTCAGTAAATGGTAATGTACATATCTGCAAGAATTACTTGAGATGTTAGAACAGATTTACAAAATATGAAAAAGTGAAAACGCAAACGTAAGCCTACTATTAATATAACAGTTTAATGAACGTGAAAACCAACTATGGAATCTAACTTTAGTAAAAAGTAACTATATTCTTAATAAGGTAAATATTATTACACTGCCTTGAAGATGACTCATCAGAACACCATCCAACAGCCGAAGGCTAACAGTAAAGGACACATAACATTTTGTAGATTAGGTCAATCAGAGAAATCTATGGTAACTGTGCATGCTTTAAATAATTTAAATCATGACTTTCAATTCGATGATATATTGTCGAGGCAAACCCATTACTATATTCCTTTTACAACGTGGTGTAATTGAGATATTTAACCATCCTAATAACTTGAATAGGCAAGACGGAAATCTCCATTTAAACAAGTTTGGCACCTTATAATTAAAAAAAGGCATAATGGTACGTCCTAATTTTAATTTTAGCCTTTGGTAGACCTTGTAGTACATGCTTTACCAAATATATGTTAAGCTTCCACAGCACTATAATAATTAAACATGTGTAGTGAAAATTGAAAATTATATTAAACCTACTGCATTCTGTTTTCACTGTATAATAACAATTACAATTAATAACAAAAAACTATTTCTTTATCAGATTTAATTAGATCTTTAATTGGTATGCCGGTATCTATTTGTGAATGCTTTTACCAATTTCAAATTAAAGTTTAACAAGTTTACACTTACATCGTAATTTGATAAATTTGCTCCTTATTTATTTTTCACTGTTAGCCTTCGACCGTTCGAGTGTTCTGATTCGCTATCTTCAAGGCAGTTTAATAATATTTAATTTATTGAGAACCAAATAATTCTTTACTAAAATTAGATCATATAGTTGGCTTGCTTAGGTTATCAAACTGTTAATAGCATGCTTATGTTTGCGTTTTCTATCATAATTACAATAGAAACTATTTAATTAATGACAATAATGAAAAAAAAATAGCCAAATAATTATTTTGATATTTCTTTATTACCGTTTTTTACGTATACGTGTTATAACGGTTGAATTTGCCTTTATTATACAAATTACTAAAATACTCCCATGATTGGTATTTTATAACTTCTATTTCAGTCTACGATAAATATACAAATTGTTTAGTTTACTCAATAAAGGCGAATTCAACCGTTATAATGCAAATCGTACGCGTATAAAATAGCAATTAATAATAACAATAAGTATGTCGCTATTTTTCTGTTATTATTTTTGGTCTATAAATGGTAATTAATTAATTAGTTTCCATTAGAATACTATGATAGTTTTGTTTCTGATAACAGTTGATTCTTACGGCGCATGATGCGATTTACTTTAGAGAATGAAAACAAATGACTAGATCTGTCTCTTTCATTGAATCGAGTGGTGAGAGCATGTGCCTGTATTAAATTGTAAATGAATGTCCTAACTGTTCTGTTGCAAGATAAAGAGATATCATTAAACATGAGGATTTTAAATTTGTCTGAGTAAAGTTGGGATAAAATTTAAATAAGAAGGGTATTATTACGATGCATTTTGTTGTGTATGGATACCTATTAATTTGTTGCACGTAATGATGGATAATATCTATTAATTGCTTACTAAATTATGTACAGAACAAGGTGTATATAAAAGTATTCAATAAGATATTTATTAACTGTATCATGCATGTAGTACTTTCTCCTTTAAAGCATATTTGAATAATAATTATAACTAATACAACTATCGGCTCGTTGGTCTCGGAGTATAATTCTCGCTTTGGGTGCGAGAGGTCCCGGGTTCAAATCCCAGACGAGCCCGCCCTTGTTTTTAATATTATTCGAACTTACTTTTCCGAACTTGTAGAGAGGTTACGCTGTAACCTTTTATAACATAATAACATAGACTAGCGTCTATTTTCTGTGCTTTACAAATGAACGCGGCAAATTAGACCATGCGTAATAAGCGAAGTATTTCAATAAAAAGAGTAAAAAAATGGAAATTAAATTTATGATAACCTAGGTTACCGTAGATTTAATTTCCATTTTCTTTACCCTTTTTGCATAAAGTTTATTTGTAGAGCACATAAGATAGACGCTATTGATAAACATAGATCTTGAATAATATGATAGGTAGGTAATCCATTAAAGACGTACAATCCGCATTTTAGTGCGCCTACACAGTATTCATTGCAAAACTTTCAGTTATTTCTTTTTTAAACGTTTAAGTAAGTAAAAATTGAAATTTATTCGTAAATATTTTTTTTTTATTTTCCAAATTTGCTCTTTATTTATTTTTCACTGTTAGCCTTCGACCGTTCGAGTGTTCTGATTTGTTACCTTCAAGGCAGTTTAATAATATTTAATTTATTGAGGATCAAATGATTCTTTACTATAATTAGATCCTGTAGTTGACTTGATTCATTTATCAAACTGCATATTAATAGCAGGCTTATGTTAGCGTTTTCACCTTTTTAATGATTCATACATTTGTTTTAATAGCTCAAGTAATTCGTACAGATATTGCTATTTACTGAGGACAATAACGGCAATTGTAAACGTATAAATTTATATGAAACATAAACAGAAAAATACAGCACCATACAACCCAAAATTATTTTAATTATGTGTAATGTAGTGGTACTTTAGAAAAACAAAAAAAAATATTTTAAAGAAGGAATAACTTATGGGTTTGCACCAAAAACTGCGCAAACGGACTAAGATACAAATTGTACGTATTTATTAGAGTACCTACCGTTCGTAATATTAAAAACAAAAGAGGGCTCGTCCGGGATTTGAACCCGGGACCTCTCGCACCCAAAGCGAAAATCATACCCCTAGACCAACGAGCCGATACATTTATTAATTATAATCATTTTACAAATAAGGTGTGAAAGAGAATGTATACCTCGTAGGTAATAAGTGTATTATCGAATACTTTTACTTACTCCTCGTTCTATAAATAAAATAGTAAGAAGTTTATATATATATATATATATATATATATATATATATATATATATATATATATATATATATATATATATATATATATAATATCGTTTTAAAATGTTACAAACTTAACTAAACTAAATTGAGCAATTCTCATTTATTTAAAATATACATAAATTAATTCCCTATGAGTATATAAGCAAGTTCCTAAAAGTACCTAAACAATATTTGAAGAGCCCTAACACCTACATAAAATATTAATATACAATTTACATATTATTCACATCGTTACTTGCAAGAAATTAATAGACTGTTTTACTTTAAATTGTTGAAACGAAGCCATATACAATAAAATGCACAATAATAGTATACTTCTTATTTACATTACATTCTACCTTTAGGTACTCACGCAAACTTAAAATCCTAATTTTAAATTCCATTTCTTTATTTTGCAAAGGAACTGTTAGGACATACATTTACAATTTAATGTCGATGTCTGTTCTAGATCACTGGATGGAAAAGACCGATTTAGATGACCTATTTTAGATTGTCTTCGCATTTGTTCTTATTGTTTTAAAACAAATCGCATCATGCGCCGTATGAATCAATATTACTAGCAGAATCAAAACAATCATAATTGCAATAGAAACTAATTAATTAATGACAACTTACTGACCAAAAATAATAAAAGAAAAATACCCACATAATTATTTTGATTATTTTTTGTTACCGTTTTCACGTATGCATGTTAACGGTTGAATTTGCCTTTATTGAGTAATATAAATATATATATATATATATATATATATATATATATATATATATATATATATATATATATATATATATATATATATATACATACAGGGTGTCCACAACCTGTTTTCACAAAAGAAAGCTGCATGTTCTAGAGCTGATTTCATGTGGATTTAACGTAAATTACCTTAATACAAAAATACTTCCTAAGAGAGTTGGAGCTCTTGGAAGATGGCGCCCTAACATCGGTTTAATTCAAATATCTTCATAATGGTTTCCCTTTAAAAGATAGCGTTTTGTACATTTATTTAGTGGAATATGCCCAATCGTATGGCATGAATATGATTTTTTAGTTGTACTCATAAGCGGCTCGTTTAGGCGCCCCGCCCATTGTTATTCATAAGTTTTTTGTTTCTCAAAATTTTAACATCAAATTTAAAAAAGACACATAAAATAGTGATACTCTTGTCTGAAGTCGCTACGACGCACCGACCAAGGAGCCGATACGTTTATTAATTATAATTATTTTACAAATAAGGTATGAAAGAGAATATAGAACCTCACAGGTAATAAGTGTATTATTGAACACTTTTACTTACCCCCGTTCTATAAATAAAGTAAATTACTAAAGAAATTAATATATATATATATATATATATATATATATATATATATATATATATATTGAGATGATTCAAATTACGTGCAATTAGCTATGTAATTTGCATAGTGAAGTTTTACTTTAGTTAGTACAAAATGGTACATTTCATTAAATAATTCTAAATAAGAATGATTAATAAACATTGAGATGTTTGAAAAAGTTAAATATTTCTTAATGTAATTTAAATAATGTTAGTATAATTTAATCGACAGCACAGTACATTGAAGTATGGGATATGTTTGTTATCGTTTTGAGTTAATTCAAGTTTTCATTTAGTTTTGTAAGTTTATTTAAAACAATATTCCCCGACGACATGTAATACAGGCTGTGGTTGACAGAAGTAATGTTAAAACTATATTTAGGCTGGTATCAATGTCGCAATTCACATGTACGCAGCCAAGATTATTGAAAACATTCGTATTAGTGCGTTAAACACATATTAGTGCAAAAATTATGAAAAAAACAGAACGAGCACATTAGTGTGTAACTATAAAACATAAATCATACAGCAGCTCTGGGATTATTGTGTGTAATCAACAATTTATGACCTTAAACTAGTGAGTGACAACATTCCGACACTAGTCGTAGAAGAACTTATGAACCTACGAAAGGGGTAAAATAATTTAATTTGTGACTTGAACATTAAGTTTAAACACTTAGATTAACAGTTATTGTGTTTAAAAGTGTGAAATTTAACATTAAAATTATATAAACAAAATTAGGTTATGTTATATACTCGCTTAAAAATTTTTGTAAAAAGTATTTTAAATTGAGACAATTTATATAAAATAAATTACTAGAGGCAAAAATAGTAAGGTAGCCTCAATTTTATGTTATAATTCCTTATATTTATGTCCATTTTTGTTAATTTTAGTTTTTAAGTATATGGGTAGAATTAAAATAATTTTCCTCTCAAATTGGCCGTAGGCATGTTTAAGATGAATATTTGGGTGTAGTAGTATCCCCTATTCATGTAGAGGTAATTTCCAGGTCTGTAAAATTCATAGAATTAGTGTAAATTCAATAAATAAGTGTAAAAATTAACGTAGTTATTAAGTGTAGGAATTAGCTCGTGTTTGGTTTCAAATTATAGATAAAATTATGTAGATTAAGAAATGTTAAAGGGGGCGAAAGTTATAGGGCTTCAAAGAAATATCGTAATGTAAAAATTACAGTAGCAAATCAGAATTCAGGAAATATTCTTCGTAACTATAGAAAACATTCGATGATTTGGTTGTCGACCAAGTTCATATAAATACAAGTGCTTTAGGTTCACAAACTCTCTTAATTTTGATCTTTTTCAACAACTTGCCAAAAGTAAGCTGTTGCCAAATTTTTTTTGAAAATAATTTTTTAAAACAAATCAACGTCACTTCGGTAAATTAACAAAGTGCGATTTAGTATCGGAAGTGTTAACGAAACAAGTGATAGTCTTTTGTCGGAAAATAATTAAATTAAGGTTAGTTTACCTTTTTAAAATTTCAAATCGGAGGTTTTCGATAGGTTATAAAAATATTTCCGCAGTTTCGACTTTTTTTGTTTTTAAATTTATATTGTTTATGTTGGTATGGATATTTAATTGTGTTGTCTTCGTGTTTTTATCATTATACACCTTGTTTATCAAAAGTGTGTTTAATTTACAACAACCTCCAACGATCCATGCTTTTCAAAACTTGTTTTGAAATTAATTTAAAAAGAAGTGATGAGCCTAAAAATAAAGATTCGTCAACATTCTAATAACAATAGTGAAACTTACCTAAGTGAATAAGCTGTTCATATAAAAAAAAATTTGGATGTTCGAGGAGCAGAGTTGTAGTTCGCAGGAGCTGTTGTCTTCAATCAACTTCAATAGCAGTAACCCACAAAAGGAGGACATTTTATGTGAGTACTTTATTGTTGACATTGATACTTTATTGTTATGTTCATAATTTCTATCCTTTGTAAGAATCATGATGTGGAACAACAGGTATGCATGTCCAAAGGGAATGTTACTTGTCCTAAAAATTTAAATGGTTTATATTAATTGTTGTTTATTCAAACGTAGTTATACTTACTTGTATGTCGAATTTCACTTTTTGTTATAGTCAAATCACATGTTTGCGTATTCACAGCGCATGCCCACGTATACTTTTAAATGAATTTTGTTATGTACAGGGTGTAACACAGATATCAATGCGAATTAAAAATTATAATTCAATTTGCTTAATCAATTTAGATACGATAAAAATAATAGGACATTAACTCAATGTGCTTTAATCATATTAACTATGATTATTGTATTCAAACAATCAGTATAATTCGAAGTAATAATCATTTATTTTATAATATTAAAAGTAGAGTTTCTTCTAAATTTTGATGTCTATCCCCTTTTGATGAGTCTCTTGTTCTACCAACATAGTTCTACCGACGAATATGTTATCAATATTAAGAGTTTTAGCCAATGTTAAATTATAATAGCAATAAAATAATTAATAATTATGTAATATTAATAAAAATAATTTAGATTTAAAAGACAATTTAATAGAGGGGAGGTATAAATCAATAATATATATATATATATATATATATATATATATATATATATATATATATATATATATATATATATATATATATATATATATATATATATATATATATATATATATTTACGTATTTTTGCCTGTTACAAAATTTACCGAGTTTTATTGTTAAGGTAAGTGTTTTATTGTTACTGATTGTTTATAAACTGAAGTATGTTTGAATAGTAGGATGATTGACGAGTACTTTATGAAATTTGAACACTATTTACTATTATGGCGTCGGTATTTTGTTAAACAAAAAAGACAATTATGGTGTGGAATGTGGTAGGGGCGGAACGGGGTTGGGTTTAGTATTGTCTATTTATTATTTTGCCGTTTAGATTCTTGTTCCAGATGGTGAGTAATTATGTTAAAAAAACGAAAAGGCAGGAATGATCAGCAGATTCCATGAATCTAGCTATTCAGGCTGTTATAAATAAAGAAATTGGTCATTTTAAGGCAGCAAAACAGTTCAATGTTCCCCAAATCACTTTAGAGAGACATCTAAAGTCAATGATGAACAATATCAAATAAAAGGCGGAAGTAAATTTAAATGTATTTTTACAAAACACCAAGAAACAGAACTGGTTGCGTTATTAAGTAAGGAAGCAAGATTGTTTGGTCTCACCATGCGAGATCTTCGATGCCTTGCATATCAGTTGGTCCTAAGGAATAGTTTAGAACATAACTTTAATAATCAAAAGTGGAACGATGGGCGCAAAACTTTTTAGAAGGACATCTGAATTTGACCAATCGACATCCTGGAGCTACCTCCGGAATAAGAGCAATAGGTTTTAATAAGGTGGTAGTAGACCAGTTCTTTTCTTTATTAGAAAAGACTATAGACAGATACAAGTTAACTGGTGAAAATTCCACAACTGCGATGAATCAGGCTTTACAGTGGATCCCAAAATGCAATCTAATGGGAACGCGTCAAGTTGGAGCACTTATGTCACCTGTTCATGACTCCCATGCTAATCTTTCCTAGGAAAAGAAACAACAAGAGTTTGAATTAGGACTACCAGCAGGATGATTAGCAGAAGCGTCTGATAGTGGCTGGATACATTCAGCTTTGTTTCTAAAGTGGTTCAATAAATTTATTGAATTCTCCAAATCGAGCAAAGAATATCCTGTGCTGCTGATACTTGATGGCCACTCAACGCATACAAAAAGTCTTGATTAAATAGAGCTAGCGCACCAGAAAGGAGTTATTCTTCTTTGTCTACATCCTCACACTTCCCATCAGCTACAACCGTTAGATGTGACGTTTTTTAAACCATTCAGTTTGTATTATGGAGATGAAGTAAGAAAATGGGCCCGTTGTAATCCTGGAAATGTTGTAACATTATGGCAGATCTCGTCTACAGTTGGCGCCGCTTTCATGCAGGCTGTTACATTGGAAACTGCTGTGAAGGAATTTGAAAAAACTGGAATCTGGCCACCTGGCAGAAACATTTTTCCTGAATCCTCCTTTTTGCCATCGGACACTACCGATATAAGATTGGAAACTGAGCAACTGCCTGAAACTATAGATGCGCAGATGTCTGAAATCATAGAAAGCAACACACAAACTAATGTGGTTCATAAGGTTAATAGCCCTCAGCATTCTGGTGAACCAAAAGCTGGCTGCTCATTTCGGGAAGACGCTCCAGAATAAATTCCCCAAGCAGTAGAACAAACTGCAGTCAAATTAGCATCACCTAAGTTAATTATAGCCATCCCAAAAGTGGCAAGTAAAACTTGCAAAACAGCAGTTTGCAAAAAAGGAAAAACTGCCATTTTAACCGAGTCCTCGTACAAAAACGAGTTACACGAAAATAAGAGAAGGAAAGCAGAAGAAGAGAAAAAAAAGATGGAAATAGCAAAGTCAAAGTTATTCAAAAAGAAAACATTGGACACTAAGACAAGCGGAACAAACAAAACCACAAGTAAACACCTGATTCAAGGAAATAAAAAGGGGTGTCGCAAAAGCAAGAAAATTAGTTGTCAAACACAAGACGATATTTCCAGGAGTGATGAAGATGAAGGCGAAGATGCTGAGTGTTTTATTGTGGAGTTTTATTCAAAATTCGTCGAAGGTTGGATAAACTGCACGAAGTGCAAGAAGTGGGCATACACCTCCTGTGCTGGTTTCGAAGACGTGGATGACGAAGCAATTCTAATTTGAGAAGTTTTCCAGGATGAGTAATGTATTAAATCCCTACCCCCTTCCACCCCCCCACCTGCGACGGAACGGAGTCATGTGCACTAGTTACATACGGTACTTTTTGAAATTTATTCTGTTAAATGGAAAGAACATAAGACAAAGAATACTTGTATGGCAAATATTTTTTTTAATTAATAAAACTGTTCTCAAAATAAATTGTTAAGTATTAAATACCCCGTTTCGCCACGAGTTCCCCCACGATATAAATGTGTGTTAATATCCCATTAAAGTATACTAATTATTTAATTTACTCTATGAAGGCGTTATAATGCAAATCGCACGCGTAAAAAATGGTATTAGTAATAATATGTCGTTATTTTTCTGTTATTATTTTTGGTCTTTAAATTTTAATTAATTAATTAGTTTCCATTAGAATATTATGACAGTTTTGTTTCTGATAACAATTGATTCTTACGGCGCATGACGCGATTTGCTTTAAAATAATGAGAACAAATGAGTAGATCGGTTTTTTTCATTGAATCGAGTGGTGAGGACATGTACCTATATCACATTGTAAATGAATTTCGTTAAAGTTCTATAGCAAGATAAAGAAATTTCATTAAACATGAGGATTTTAAGTTTGTCTGAGTAAAGGTAGGATACAATTTAAATTAGAAGGGTATTATTACGGTCATTTTATTGTGTAAGGATCCCTATTAATTTGCTGGAACAAGGTGTATATTAAAAGTATTCAATAAGACATTTATTAACTGTATCAAGCATAATGAAAATATTGGCTCATTGGTCTAGGGGTATGATTTTCGCGTGGGGTGCGAGAGGTTCCGGGTTCAAATCCCGGACGAGCCCGCTGTAGTTTTTAGTATTATTGGTACTTTTCTGAACTTATAAAGAGGTTACGCTGTATCTTTTTATAACATAGATCTTGAATAAAATGGCAGACACTCTATTAAAGACATAATATTCGTATTTTAGTGCGCTTGCATAGTTTTCATTGCAAAATTTATTCCTTTTTTAAACAATTAAGTAGGTAAATATTGAAATTTATTCTTAAATATTTTTATTTTATTTTCCGAAGGCAAATATCTTACTTGCGTAATTTCACTTCAATCTAAGTAGATTTTTTTGTAATGCTGATTTTTTTTAGCATTTATACTATGGTAATATATTTATACCAATGTGTACAACCAATTAAATTGAAACTTATGAAGTTAATATACGCTGCGTACAAGATAAGGATTCTCACTATGGTAACAGACAACTCCGGTTAAATGGGAAAAAAGTTGTGTGATTATTGGACCAATAAAATGACACAAAGGAATTTATGATGTTTTTATTGTTTTTTAGATATTTGAAAAAAATTGAATTTTTGATATTTCTATTTTATTTCTGGTGTTATTGTAAAGGCTACAGTAAAGGTACAAACACTTCTCCATGGAAACTTGTTACGGGATTTAACATAGCATAGTCAGTTTTCCATTCGGAACCGAGCTGGTAGCGTAGTGGTGACACGACCTCCTTAGCATTCGGGAGGTAATGGGTTCGATTCCCGTTACCGTATACCTTGTATGAGGTCTTTCAGGGGGTTTTACTCATATACATGTAGCGGCATGGTCACTGCGTATATGCACACCATGTGCAGCTACTTAGGCGAATGCTGGAGTAGTATTTTCCCCCTCCGAACCCTAACTCCGTTCCTTCCTATCCTATCGTGGCCACACCCATCCTTAATCCCACCATGCATATAGACGTAATGTATGTATGTATGCTGGGAATTCATGATTGTGGCTGAAGGAGCTTGGGAAGCTCGAGCAGCCAGCCCTCCCCCTTGGGGAGGGAATGAAATACGTGGTCTTTTCCTTTTCCTTTCCAATCAGACGTTTCCTATTTTTATAACCATCATCAACCAATGTATCACATTTGATGGTCTGATCGCGTATTGAATCTTTTATGGACCACCATCACGAAATTTTTTAATACAGAAATGCATTTTCAAGAAGTTGATGCAGCAACTTTTTTGTGTGATTATTACACACACCATAATAAAGATTAATGTTAGAAGTTATCAACAAACAAATTGACGGTAAAAGGAAAAGCTACTAATTCCTTTTATTTTTAGTGTAAATTAAAGCAAGAGTTACTTACTTATAAGTCTGATAATAGCTGTTCAAAAAGTTAACACCGTCTTACGATTGAATTCAATATTGTGTCGGTAAATATAATTTTTGACATATCCCTAGAGAAAAACCCAAGAGGTGTTATATCTGGGGATCACGCTGACCACCTCACTCTGGAATACGATCTAATCCATCTTGCTGGAAACCTTGCCGATAAATATTCCTATACGGCTCTGGAGTTATGTGCCGGAGCACCGTCTTGAGAAAACCAATAATCTTTAATAACAGCTGGAGATAAATCAGCTAAAGCTGCCTTTATGCATTTTATAATAAATTTTGGTAGCGTTCAGAATTTAAAGATCCGTTATAGAAGAATTGACCTATTATTCGCATTCCGAATATTGCATCCCACATATTAAAAAACGGTGTTTTTATTTTATATGGAAATTGCTCATTATCTGCAGGTTGCCAGGGATACCATTCACAGAGCTCTCTGCGCTACGCTCAATCCCCTGGTCGAAGTCCCTGACAAATTCTAAATTTAAATGGACGTAACAGCTAATAAAACAAAAAGTTCCTAAATGTGGTTTTATGAGGCCGCTGTATCTCTGGATATTTGTTCAAATACATGCGTTCCGCTTCTACGGAATTTCGTTGACGTAATATGTAACACGATAGCATATCATATTTTTCTACATTTAAAAATTGCGCCATACTTTTTGGATAATAATTACCACAAATTAACTAACTCAAAGTTAAATACTAGTACCAGCTAAATACAAAACTGTACAATACACAATTATGACAGATACTGAATTGCTTCAAAGCCGTCTATTTTAATTTTTTTCAAGGCGCCTGGTTTTATTTATTCTTTATTAGAACATCACATCATTGTTATGATGTCGCACATAGAACTGTAAGATGTTTATCTTTGGAGATTCATGAAAAACTCTTTATCAGCTTGGAAAAATTAATTTTGTTTTGGAATGAACATATTTATTTTAGCAGTGTTTGATAATGATCATTTAAATAGGTAACTTTAATGTTAATTATACAAGCATTTAGTTCTTTATGTTAAGTTGCATAATTAACAGTATTTTACTTTAGTACTTTTTTGAAAATGCGGTTTCGTCCGGGATTTGAACCCGGGACCTCTCGCACCTAAGGCGAGAATCACACCCCTAGACCTACGAGCCGATATTTTCATTAGTAATAATTATTGTACAAATACGGTTTAAAAGAGAAAGTACTACATGCATGATACAGTTAATAAATGTCTTATTGAATACTTTTATATACACCTTGTTCCAACAAATTAATAGGGATCCATACACAATAAAATGCACCGTAATAATACCCTTCTTATTAAAATTGTATCGTATCCTACCTTTACCCAGACAAACTTAAAATTTTCATGTTTAATGAAATTTCCTTATCTTGCAATAGAACTGTTACGACAGTAATTTACAATGCGCCATATGAATCAATTGTTATCAGAAACAAAACTATCCTAATATTCTAATGGAAAATAATTAATTAATTACAATTTAATGACCAAAAATAATAACAGAAAAATAACGCGAAGGAAGTCAACTCGCCGATGGTCCACTCGCCGACGGTCTACTCGCCGATGCCTACTCGCCGACGAGCCAACTCGCCGACGACCTACTCGCCGAAAATATTATTTTTTTAATATCCAACAATTCATTTTTTAATAAAAGGTTATTAATAAATAAAGTGAGGATGATATAATTTCACATGCAAAGGTATAACACTTCTAATTAAACTAATAAAACAATTTGTAAATTTTGGTTCGCTGGTACTTCCGAACATTGAATGGAAGGGACCGGACCAATACTTTTGCTGAAGCCTGCCACCGTAAATTACAAGTGACTTTTGGTGCTGATATTTCACATCCTTCCTTGTGGAAATTCATCGAGAATTTGAAAAAAGTTCAGCCATCATATGACGTCGACTACGAAAGAGCTATTTCTGGATGCAATGGTACCGCAAAAAGGAGAAAATATGAAGAAAATGATGAAAGAATATTAAATAAACTGGTTAATTATAACCGTGATAATATAATTGAATTTTTAAAAGGGATATCCCACAATTACAAAAAGGTATGCCTTATTATATGTATTTATATAAATTTGTAGATATTTGTATATATGTATTTTGTTTATTTGTATGTACCGACCTATATGAACGATAAAAATTATTATTATTTTTTATGATTATATTATTTAAAAGAAATTTTTTAAATTACTCAAGAAAGGCGAATTCAACCGTTATAATGTATGTAACATGCACACGTAAAAAACGTTAACAATAAAATACCAAAATAATTATGTGAGCATTTGTCTTTTATTATTTTTGGTCAGTAAATTGTCATTAATTAATTAGTTTCTATTAAATTATTATTGTTTTGTTTCTGCCAGTAATTGATTCTTACGGCGCATGGTGCGATTTGCTTTATCAGTTTGTTAATTTCATCAGTTTTTTAATTGTTTAGGTAGTACTTTTAGGAACTTAATTGCATATATACTCGTAAGGAATGTATTAATGCATATTTTAAATAAATGAGAATTACTCAATTTAGTTTGGTTAAGTTTGTAACATTTTAAAAACCATATAAGAAAAAAAATTTTGCAAGTCACGCTATGTAAATGATTATATGTCGATATTTGCCGCATGTGTAAAAGACATGCCGATACACATTTGCATCTTCTACTAACGCATGTACTTAAATTGTAAAAACGATAAAGTTGCATGTTCAACCGTAGTGCTTGAATAAAAGCTCTAATCTGATGTCGGAATTTTCTCATAATTTTAACCTTATTATTAATTGCTTACTACATTATTTATAGAACGAGGAGTGAGTAAAAGTATTCAATAATACACTTATTAGTTGAATCAGGTACCTACTAGTTTCTCTTTTATACCTTATTTGTAAAATGATAATAATTAATAAACGTATCGGCTCATTGCTCTAGGGGTGTGATTTTGGCTTTGTGTGCGAGAGGTCCCGGGTTCAAATCCCGGACGAGCCCTCTTTTATTTTTAATATTATTGTTACTTTCCGAACGGTAGGTGCTCTAATAAATATACAACGTGTCCCAGATAACATTTCCAGCATGGGGATCTCGCTTATTATAAAAGATACAGATTTCTCCAATTTCCAAATTTCCATGTATTTTAAGACTTGTGGCAAGAAAAAGAAAAATGTCAAATTTCTTTTTCTTGTAGTATCTTTTTTGTTATATTAGACATATAAATTTTATTTGCACTTCCTTAAGATATTTTTTATGCAGAATTTAAATATCAATTTGGATTTTTATTTGCACTTTCTATTTTTTAGTTTCAACCCCTCAATTAAATTTTTCTTATGGAACGACAAGTCGGCTTTAAAATAATTGATCGTGTTTTTTTTATCCTCTTTACAATGATATAGCGCATGTACTATCTATTTTTAAAAACAACAAAGAAAATTTAAAAAAATGTATTTTATTAAAGACTCTAACAATAAGCAGCCCGTGAAACATAAAAACACGATCGAATTTAGTGTCACTTAAAAATTATTCGTTCCAGTAAATTTTTGTGTCAAACATGGCTTTATTTACTAATACTGAAAAGTTTGATATGTTGAGTTGTTACATCTTGTCTCATAAAAACAGTTTAGAAGCTGAACGGATGTACTTGAGGCTGTATCCTGAAAGGAGGCAGCCCAGTGCTCGTACGTACAGAAATTTGGTAATTCATTTAAAAGAATATGGTTCATTTTCAAAACCTACTAGAAATCCGAAATTACGGAATGAAGATGCAGAACTAAATGTATTACAATCAGTTATTGAAAATCCTTCAACATCTGTTAGAGAAATTGAACATAACACAGGTATTTCGAAAACTACAGCACAAAGAATTTTAAAACGTCACAGGTATCATCCGTATAAGTACACCATTCTGCAGGGACTTAGAGATGGAGATCAGGGGAGAAGATTACAATTTTGCAAATGGTATGTTAATCAATGTGAGAATAACGATAATTTTCCAGCTACGAATTTGTGGTCTGACGAAAACAGATTTACAAATAATGGCCTTTTCAATCGACACAATGTTCACTTTTGGGACCGTGAAAATCCTCATGTTGTTAAGGAAAGTCGGCATCAAGTGAGATTTGGTTTTAACGTCTGGTGTGGCATTTTAGGCGCTAAACTTATTGGGCCCATATTTTTTAACGAAACATTAAATAGTGAAAGGTATTTGAATTTACTACAAACTGATTTAGAAAATAAACTTGATGATTTACCACTGATTGAGAATATTAATATCTGCTTCCAACAAGATGGCGCCTCACCCCACAATTCAAACATCATCAGCGAATATCTTAATAATCGGTTTCCAAATTCATGGATTGGTAATCGAGGGCCGATTTTATGGCCACCCAGATCTCCAGCCTTAACGCCCTTGGACTTTTTCCTTTGGGGCTACGTAAAAAATCGAGTGTACGTGCAAACATTTGAGAATGCCGAAGATCTTCGTGAAGCTGTTCTTTCAGCATTTGGTAGCATTAAACTCCAAAAACTACGCAGAGCAATTACATCGACACTACGCAGGGCACAATTATGTTTAGAACGGAATGGTCAATTGTTTGAACATGTTTCACGGCCTACTTATTGTTAGAGTCTTTAATAAAATGCATTTTTTTAAATTTTCTTTGTTGTTTTTAAAAATAGAAAGTACATGTGCTATATCATTGTAAAGAGAATAAAAAACACGATCAATTATTTCAAAGCCGACATGTCGTTCCATAAGAAAAATTTAATTTAGGGGTTGAAACTAAAAAATAGAAAGTGCAAAAAAAAATCCAAATTGATATTTAAATTCTGCATAAAAAATATCTTAAGAAAGTGCAAATAAAATGTATATGTCTAATATAACAAAAAAGATATTACAAGAAAAAGAAATTTGACATTTTTCTTTTTCTTGCCATAAGTCTTAAAATACATGGAAATTTGGAAATTGGAGAGTGTCCTATAATTTCACTAATCCTTAGGAGTAATTCATCTAATTTAACCAAATCTGTATCTTTTATAATAAGCGAGATCCCCATGCTGGAAATGTTATCTGGGACACGTTGTATACAATTTGTATTTTAGTCCGTTTACGAAGTTTTTGTTGCAAACCCATAAGTTATTTCTTCTTTAAACAACTCATTCCGTAAAAATTGGAATTATACTGTTAAATATTTTATTTTTGTTCTTCTAAAGTACCACCATCATTACACATAATTAAAATAAATTAAAATTATTTTGGGTTTTATGGTGTATTTTTCTATTTATGTTTCATATAAATTTATACGTTTCGATTACAATTACAGTTATCGCCCTCAGTAAATAGCAATATCAATAAGAATTACTTGAGATATTAAAACAAATTTATCAATCATGAAAAAGACGAAAACGCAACCATAAGCCTGCTATTAATAAGTTTGATAAACGAATCAAGCCAACTATATGATCTAATTTGATTCGCAATAAATTAAATATTATTAAACTGCCTTGAAGGTAACGAATGAAAACACTCGAACGGTCGAAGGCTAATAGTGAAAAATAAATAAAGAGCAAATTTAGAAAATAAAAAAATATATTTAAGAATAAATTTCAATTTTTACTTACTTAATCGTTTAAAAAAGGAATAACTGAAAGTTTTGCAATGAAAACTGTGCAGGCGCACTAAAATCTATCTACCATTTTTTTCAAGATCTATGAGTACAAAATAGAAAGTAAATCTACGGTAACCTAGGTTACCGTAGATCTATATGAACAAATAAAAAGATGGAAATAAATATACGGTAACCTAGGTTACTGTAAATTTAATTTCCGTTTTTTTTTACCCTTTTTTATTGGAATACTTTGGTTATTGCGCATGATCGAATTTGCCGGGTTCATTTGTAAAGCACAGGAAATATGCTATCTACGTTATAAAAAATTACCTCTTTATAAGTTCGGAAAAGTAGGTACCAATAATATTAAAAACAAAAGCGGGCTCGTCCGGGATTTGAACCCGGGACCTCTCGCACCCAAAGCGAGAATCATACCCCTAGACCAACGAGCCGATATTTTCATTAGTTACAATTATTGTACAAATACGGTTTAAAAGAGAAAGTACTACATGCATGATACAGTTAATAAATGTCTTATTGAATACTTTTACATACACCTTGTTCTGTACATAATATTAATATAGTAAGCAATTAATAGACATTATACATTATTACTCGCAACAAATTAACCCTAGAATCACTTGATGGAATTACGGGAACAATTTTAACAAGATGGGATCGTGGACGACCCATTTTTATTTTCCAACAAAAAATGGCGTTAAAAGTTTTTTGAGTTTATTTATAAAAAATATATTAGATTGTATAATTTCGCAACATAAAATGTGCCGTGAGACCTAAAACAATACAAAAATATACAGGTTGGGTCAAAAAATAAAAAGCCCCTATTCTTCATATAAGAAGTCAAAAATGGAAAACAAAATTGAGAATGGAAAAATGTTATTGTCTATGATTTACAGACTTGACAGACGCTAAACTGATGTTCGGCACACATATCTTTTGCATAGTAAACACACACACATGGCGACCCTTTGTATCACGACGTCTTGGACAGTAACCACATCGGCGAGGCCCTCTCTGAAGATTTACAACAAATTGTTGTTCGTCTGGTTATCCCAGGTAATTCTGAATTGACTGCCTTACCTATATCGGCAATCGTGCATTATTTTACTCTTTGTTTCATATGATCCGCTACTAGTGAATCAGCTAACGATTTTATAAATGTAGAATGAGAAATTTTTCGTTAACAAGTTTGGAACTATACAAAACCATTGTATTTGCGCCTCCTCCATCTAACAGGTGCTCGAAAAGCTCGAGCCCGCCCTCCCCCTTGGGGAGGGAATGAAATACGTGGCCCTTTCCTTTTTTCCCATCTAACATACTATAAAAAAATCTCAATGGCCATCTTCTTGTTTTTCTAACGACGGTTTTTGAGTGGCAAAGCTGGTCGAAGGTATCAACAGCCCCTTTTTACTGTTATAAAATAAGATAACTTCTGATTTACCAGTAGCTTTGTCAACTTCTTGAGAATGCATCGAACTTACTAAAATTATGCATTTGTTTCGTTTTGAGACATGTGAAACAGGGATCAGCTTTTGAGTAAATTCAAAAGCTGAAGAGGACATTTGTGAGCGCTTCGTTTCCAAATATTGAACTGGTATTTTCCTTTTATTTTTTCGGAGGGTTCCAACCACTGTTAGACCTTTTTCTAACAGTTTTTCGGCCAACTCACACGAGGAAAACCAATTGTCCATGGTTATATTGCAATTGGTACCCTGGATACTTTCAGTTAGCTTTAAAACATATTTGGTTGGAATTAACCCTTTTTGCGGATCTCGCTGCTCTTTTCTTTATATGGCATAGCAGAGCACATATACATTGTATTAGCATCACACATCATTACTATTTTCATACCTTACCTATCGGGCTTGCTGGGAATGTACAGTTTGAAGGGGCATCCTCCTATAAAGCCCAACAGTTGCTCAGCTATGGTTAGATACTCTGAAGGAGTATAATTATTTTGACAAACCTGAATAAATATATCTCATATTCCTTTTATAGGGGAAAATTTATCCAAGGCTTTACGTTGTGAACGAGTGGCTTTATCATCGAAACGCAAACACGTTATAAGAAATTCGAAACGGTTTCTTGTCACGGTGCATCTAAATATGGGAAGTCCAAATTTTTCAGAGCACACATGTATTAGTGAAAGATAGGGAGTTTTTTAAAACGCCAGCCAAGTAGAGTAACCCAAAAAAGGCTAGTAGGTCACTTGTATTTGTTTTTTCAATGTAATATTGTTCGCTGGTGAACTTTGCCTTACGAACCTCGATTTCTTATTTGTGTTAATTAAAATTATTTTAGTTCGTCAGTAAAAAAAGGTGCCACAGTACTTTGATGCTATTTTTATTTTTGGCTTTTCCCTTTGAACTAGGTAGATGAAGAATGATATTAAACATTATTCGGGCCAAATTGTTTGGGATGGTCGTGTTGTTCTACATCCTGCTCCATGGAATCTTGATCAGTATCTACATTATTGTCTGTACTTCTCTTGGATCAAACTCGTATTTAAGATGATCGTAACGTAGCAAACAGTCTGCATCTTCACTTTCACTTTCGTTTATACAATTTTCTTCTCTACCACTATAATCACTTTCATAAAGGGCTTTCCAAAGTTCTTCATTAAGAGGACGTTTTTTTGGATCCATATTGTTATTCTAATTAACAAAAAAACTAAAAGATACTATTGAATACTAATGAGTACTGAAGGTAGGCGGAAGGATGACCCTACAATTTGAAAACAGTAGCGCGCACGCCCAAAGATTAGTGTGGTAGGGTCACCGGCGACCCCACCTTGTAGTTTTAGGGTTAATAGGGATCCATACACAATAAAACGTACCGTAATAATACCTTCTTATTTAAATTGAATCCTACCTTTACTCAAACAAACTTAAAATCCTCAAGTTTAATGAAATTTCCTTATCTTGCAATAGAACTGTTACGACATTCATTTAAAATTTAATATAGGTACATGTCCCCACCACTCGATTCAATGAAAAGGACCGATCTACTCATTTGTTCCCATTATTTTAAAGCAAATCGCATCATGCGCAGTCAGAATCAATTGTTATCAGAAACAAAACTATCATAATATTCTAATGGAAAGTAATTAATTAATTACAATTTAAGGACCAAAAATAATAACAGAAAAATTCCAACATAATTATTATTATTATTATAAATTACCATTATTTTACGCGTGCCATTTGCAACGGTCCAATTCGCCTTTATTGAGTAAATTAAATAATTTGTATATTTTGGTGGGATATTAATCCACATTTCTATCGTACACTACATACATCCGACGCCACGAACTTCTACGGCGAAGCGGCATATGAGTCCTTGATCAAGTTAGTGGCAATCAGCATTTGTTTGAAAATGTATTGTTTACTGACGAGTCACCATTCCATAATAATGGATTAGCGAATCGGCACAATTTCCATTATTACGACACCGAAAATAAACATTTATTTAATACTGTTGATCGTTAAAATCGATGGAGTGTTAATGTGTGTGGTGGAATTGTTGACAATCATGTTATTGGCCTGTATTTTTTCGATGGCAATTTAAATGGTCAAAAATTTCTTAGACTTTTAAAGAGAGACTTTTGGGAACTTTTAGAAAGTATTCCTTTAAATATTAGACATAATATGTGGTTGTAATTAGATGGAGCACCTGCACATTTCTCACGTGCTTTAGAGAATATTTAAATATGATTTTCCTGATAAGTGGATTGGGAGGGGTGGACCAATTGCCTGGCCACCTAGATCTCTTGAACTAACATCCACGGATTTCTTCTTTTGGGGTTATATCAAAAGTTTAGTTTACATCACACCTCCCACCACTGCAGATGATATGAAAAGAAGAACATGCTTTCTATCCTTACTCTGCGAAACTGTTGCATTATGTAGTTTAAACTAAAAATGGCAATAGTTTATTATTTCTTATTTATTTTTTATTTTTGTTTATTTATTTATTTATTTTCTATTTTTTAAAATTGAAGCTGATCGGTTTCGCTTGGACGAGCCAAACATCGTCAGAGCTTTGAAAGGTGACAATTTGTTGTTACGGTTATCGAGAGTAAAGATAAGTGAATAAAAAATCAGTTGTGATTTTTAGTTCAACCTACATAGTGTAGAAATAACTCTATAAATATTTAAATTAAGGTTGCTATGATTTGAATTTTGAAAATGTGTTACATTAGCCAAAAATAATTAAGAGTAGGCATTTTGGGAGAATATTTAAATCTAGAAAAGATACAGGAGCAGACAAATTCCAGAAATTACTAAATAGGTTGAAAATTCGAAGGTTTAGTTATAGGAAACCCTTATAGAAGTTGAAAGGTAATTAAGCAAGCTAAACTATAAGAGTATAAAATATAGGGTGTTCCTTTTATCATAAGCCGAACAATAAGTTATCTAAATTACTTAATCAAGGCAAATTCAACCGTTTTAATGCAACACGCATACGTAAAAAACGGTAACAAACAAATATCAAAATAATTATGTGGGTATTTGTCTTTTATTATTTTTGGTCAGTAAATCGTCGTTAATTAATTAGTTTCTATTGAAACTATCATTGTTTTGTTTCTGCTAACAATTGATTCTTACGGCGCATGATGCGATTTGCTTTAAAACAATAAGAACAAATGAGTAGATAATCTAAAATAGGTCATTTAAATCGTTCTTTTTCATTTAGTTATCTATAATAGACATCTAAATTAAATCCTAAATGTATATAGTAACAATTCTGTTGCAAAATCAAGAAACGGTATTAAAAAATAGGATTTTAAGTTTGTGTGAGTAAAGGTAGAATGTAAAGTAAATAAGAAGTGTGTTATTGTGCATTTTATTGTGTATGTCTCCGTTTCAACAATTTAAAGATAATCAGTTTATTAATTTATTACAAGTGATACTATGATAATGCATGAATTGTATATTTATACTTTATGTAGGTATTCAGGTTTATCAGAAATTGTTTTTTAATTGTTTCGGTACTTTTAAGAACCCAGTGCCATATATCGTCATAATGAATTTATTTATGCGTATTTGAAATAAATGAGAATTACTGAGCATGTAGTTTAATTAAGTTTGTAACATTTTAAAAAAAATTGAAGTCCCGCTGTGTAAATGATTATGAGTCGATATTTGCCACTTATACAAAGACATGTCGATACACATTTGCACCTTGTTCTAACGCATAAACGCATAAATTGTAAAAACGATAAAGTTGCATGTTCGACCGTAGTGCTTTACCGAGCTGGTAGCGTAGTGGTGACACGACTTGCTTTGCAGAGGTAATGGGTTCGATTCCCGTTACCGTCTGCCTTGTGTGTGGTTTTTTCAGGGGGTTTTCCTCATACACATATAGCGGCATGGTCACTGCGTATATGCACACCATGTGTGGCTACTTAGGCGAATGCTGGGGTAGTATTTTCCCCCTCAGAACCCTAACTCCGTTCCTTCCGATCCTATCCTGACCACACCCATCCTTAATCCCACCATGTGTATATATATATATATATATATATATATATATATATATATATGTGTGTGTAATGTATGCTGGGAATCCATGATTGTGGCTGAAGGAGCTCGGAAAGCTCGAGCAGTGGCCTTTTCCATTCTTCTTTACTTTTTGTAGTGCTTGAATAGAACCGCTAATTTGATATCCGAATTCTTTCATAATTTTACCTATATTTATTAATTGCTTACTACGTAATTAATAGAACGAGGAGTGAGTAAAAGTATTCATAACACACTTATTAGTTGGATCTGGTACCTGCTACTTTTTCTTTTATACCTTAATTGTAAAATGATTATAATTAATAAACGTATGGGCTCGTTGGTACAGGGGTATGATTTTCGCTTTGGGTGCGAGAGGTCCCGCGCTCAAATCCCGGACGAGCCCTCGTTGGTTTTTAATATTATTGGTACTTTTCCGAACGGTAGGTACTCTAATAAATACATACAATTTGTATTTTAGTCCGTTTGCGCAGTTTTTGTTGAAAACCTATAAGTTATTCCTTCTTTAAACAATTCATTTCGTAAAAATTGAAATTATACTGTTAAATATTTTTTGTTTTTCTAAAGTACCACCATTATTACACATAATTAAAGTAAATTTAAATAGTTTTCGGTTTTGTGGTGCTGTGTTTTTCTATTTATGTTTCATATAAATTTATACGTTTCGATCACAATTACACTTATCGTCCTCAATAAATAGCAATATCTGTAAGAATTACTTGACATATTAAAACAAATTTATGAATCATGAAAAAGATGAAATCGTAAACATGAGCCTGCTATTAATAGAACAGTTTGATAAACCAATCAAGTCAACTATAGGACTTAATATTAGTAAAGAATTATTTGATTCTACATAAATTAAATATTATTAAACTGCCTTGAAGATAACGAATCAGAACACTCGAACAGTCGAAGGCTAAATAAATACAGAGCAAATTTGGAACATTAAAAAAAATATTTAAAAATAAATTTTAGTCTTTTCCTACTTAATTGTTTAAAAAAGGAATAATTTAAAGTTATGCAATGAAAACTGTGCAGGCGCACTGAAATACGGATTGTATGTCTTTAATGGAGGAAATTCCATTTTATTCAAGATCTATGTTTATCACTAGCCTCTATTTTATGTGCTTTACAAACAAACTTTATGCAAGGAGAGTAAAAAAAATAGAAAGTAAATCTACGATAACCTAGGTTACCGTAGATTTAATTACATATTTGCTCTTTTTTATTGGAATATTTTCATTATTGCGCATGATCTAATTTGCGGGTTCATTTGTAAAGGACAGGAAATAGACGCATCTACGTTATAAAAGATTACAGCGTAACTTCTTTATAAGTTCGGAAAAGTAGGTACCAATAATATTAACAACTAAAAGTGAGCTCGTCCGGGATTTGAACCCGGGACCTCTCGCACCTAAGGCGAGAATCACACCCCTAGACCAACGTATTAGTTATAATTATTGTTCAAATACGGTTTAAAAGAGAAAGTACTACATGCATGATACAGTTAATAAATATCTTATTGAATACTTTTATATACACCTTGGTCTGTACATAATATAGTAAGCAATTCATGGATATTATCCACCATTACTTGCAACAAATTAATCGGGATTCATACACAATAAAATGAACCGTAATAATATCCTTCTTATTTAAATTGTATCCTACCTTTATTCAGACAAGCCTAAAATTCTCATGTATAATGAAATTTCTTTATCTTGCAACAGAACTGTTACGATATTCATTCACAATTTAATATAGCTACATTGCCTCACCACCCGATTAAATGAAAAAGACCGATCTACTGATTTGTGCTCATTACTTTAAAGTAAATCGCATCATGCGCCGTAAGAATCAATTGTTATTATGAGAAACAAAACTGTCATTGTATTCTAATGGAAACTAATTACTTAATTACACTTATATACAAAAAATATGTATTAATATCTAGAAATATATAGCTATTATTAATAAATATATTAATTTCTTTCTACACTATTTATAGAACAAGGAAGTGAAGGTATTCAATAGTACCTACAAATATTAGCTGAATCAGATACCACTTTCTCTTGTATATCGTATTAGTGAATTGATTACAATTAATATACGTATCGGCTCGTTGGTCTAGGGGTATGATTTTCGCTTTGGGTGCGAGAGGTCCCGGGTTCAAATCCCGGACGAGCCCTCTTTTGTTTTGAATATTATTGGTACTTTTCCGAACGGTGGGTACTCTAATAAATATATACAATTTGTATTTTAGTCCGTTTGCGCAGTTTTTATTGAAAACCTATAAGTTATTCCTTCTTTAAACAATTCATTTCGTAAAAATTGAAATTATACTGTTAAATATTTTATTTTTGTTTTTCTAAAGTACCACCATTATTACACATAATTAAAATAAATTTAAATAGTTTTGGGTTTTATGGTGCTGTGTTTTTCTATTTATGTTTCATATAAATTTATACGTTTCGATCACAATTACAGTTATCGTCCTCAATAAATAGCAATATCTGTAAGAATTACTTGACATATTAAAACAAATTTATGAATCATGAAAAAGATGAAAAGACAAACGTATGCCTGCTATTAATAGAACAGTTTGATAAACGTATCAAGGCAACTGTAGGACTTCATTTTAGTAAAGAATTATTTGAATCTCCATAAATTAAATATTATTAAACTGCCTTGAAGATAACGAATCAGAACACTCGAACAGTCGAAGGCTAACAGTGGAAAATAAATAAAAAGCAAATGTAAAAAAAAATATTTAAAAATACATTTTAATCTTTTCCTACTTAATTGTTTAAAAAAGGAATAATTTAATGTTATGCAATGAAAACTGTGCAGGAGCACTGAAATACGGATTGTATGTCGTTAATGGAGAAACTTCCATTTTATTCAAGATCTATGTTTATCATTAGCTTCTATTTTATGTGCTTTACAAATAAACTTTATGCAAGGAGAGTAAAAAAATAGAAAGTAAATCTACGGTAACCTAGGTTACCGTAGACTTGTATGAACAAATAAAAAGATGGAAATAAATCTACGGTAACGTAGCTTACCGTAGATTTAATTACCATTTGTTTACTCTTTTTTATTGGAATACTTTGGTTATTGCGCATGATCTAATTTGCCGGGTTCATTTGTAAAGCACAGGAAATAGAGGCATCTACGTAATAAAAAGTTACAGAGCAACCTCTTTATAATTTCGGAAAAATAGGTACCAATACTATTAAAAACAATAGCGGGTTCGTCCGCAATTTCAACCCGGGACCTTTCGCACCCAAAGCGAGAATCATACCCCTAGACCAACAAGTCAACATTTTCATTAGTTATAATTGTAATTATTATAGAAATACGCTTTAAAAGAGAAAGTACTAGATGCTTGATACCGTTAATAAATGTCTTATTGAATACTTTTACATACACCTTGTTCTGTACAGGCTGTCCCAAATTCGAGGGCAAGCATGGGGATCTCGCTTATTATAAGAGATAGGATATAGGTTTAAATTCGGCACTTTTCAATGCCGAGTTATAATCTGAAAAGAAATTTGAGCTAACTCGAATGGATTTGGTTTTATGCTCAAAAAACAAAAAATTTCGATTTTTGTTTTTCGCGTTTGGCTACCTTATTAGGAATTTTCAAAATTCGATTAAACATTATTACGGCAACTTTTTACGCACAATACTAATACGGTATTAAAAATATTAAGCGACGTTTTGTTTATTCTGAACCATCATCATTATTTTTTCTTATCGGGGTTAAGACATATTTTTATGGCGTTGGATGGAGAATGTTATGCTGATTTTAGCAATATATAACACTTCATGGTTTGATCGACTGCGAACTAAAATACTCTTAAATTAAAAACTAAATATTACATTATCACGATACCCATGAATCAAACAAAACTCAGGAGTTAGCTTTTGTCGTGTCATTTTCTAATTGTAAAAAGGGTAATAACTGCAAGATCCTTCGTGTTAATGCTTTAAAATTTGCAAGTTTCTTTAGAATGTTTTCAGAAAAACGAGACATGATATGGATATTTTATAGCTGCAATAGAAATAGTATCAGAGCAGAACAAAGATATTTAGAGGAATATCCGGAGAGGCAGCAACCAAACCAGAGATATTTTTTAAAATTAGACCAAAATTTGCGAGAATTTGGATGTTTTCAGAAACCTCGAAAAGCATATGGTAGCAGACTAGACAGAGATGATGAAGAAGAAATATTACATCAGGTACTATTTGTTAGTATTATACTAATTATAAGAATTTCCACTCACTTCACTGCTAATTTCAGCAGATATTTTGTTTTGAGAGTTATGACTTTATGTTAACCATCTTAGGTTCAAGAAAATCCTTCAACATCTACCAGAGAAATAGAGCAAACTATTGAAGTGCCAAAAACGACAGTTTGGCGAGTGTTAAAGCAACACCGTTATAAACCATTTAAGTTACACGTTAGTCAAACTCTTCGGCCTAGGGACGATATGAGACGGTTGGATTTTTGTAACCAACTTAATACCAAAATGCTGGAAAATCGCAACTTTCTCAATCAAATAATTTGGACGGATGAGTGCAATTTTTCCACTAATAAAATAAAATAAAAACAAGTAATAACGAGCACTACTGGTCTGTTGAAAATCCATGAATTAACAGCCAAATGCGAGGACAAGGCCACCGGTCCTTTAATGAGTGGGTTGGAATCTGGAAGGATAGGCTCCTTGGGCCAATTATTTACGAAGGTATCCTAACGTCTCAATGCTACATCGCATTTCTAACACACGAAATATCAGACCTTTTGGATGATGTTCCGCTAAACGAAAGATGGACTCTCTGGTGGCAAATGGACGGAGCTCCTCCTCATAATGCTGCGATAATAAGTGAATATCTTAACGGCGAATTTCCTGATAAATGGATGGGAAATAGGGGACCACTTAGGTGGCCAGCAAGAAGTCCAGATTTAACCCCTTTAGATTACTTCGTCTGGGGCTATTTAAAAAATATGATTTATAAGACGCCACCTCAAAATATAAAAGAACTCCAGAATAGGGTTGTTAATGAACTTCGTCAAATTCCCAGGGGAACCATTCAAAGAAGCGTAAACAATTGTAGAAGAAGAATTCGTTACTGTATTCAAGAAGGAGGAAACTTGTTCGAACATTTATTATAATAATTTTTATTTGTTTGTCTGTGTAATTATTTTGTTGTTACCTATCGATAAATTTGCGTTATCGCTATTATGACCGTGTTACATAGACATACTTGTTTAAGTTGTTTGTTAATGTCTTTTTTAAATTGTTTAAATGTTTTTATATGTTTTTGGATGTTCTAACGAGTTTAACAAATTAAATAAGTAGAACTACAGTAATTATTCCTTGCTGGATCCAAGAAGGCGGAATCTTGTTCTTCGTATTTTTCTCATTATTTTAGTTCGCAGTCGATCAAACCACAAAGAGTTATATATATATATATATATATATATATATATATATATATATATATATATATATATATATATATATTTGCTAAAATCAGCATAACATTCTTCATCCAACGACATAAAAATATATCTTAATCCCCATAAGAAAAAATAAACTTGATGATGGTTCAGAATAAACGAAACGTCACATAATATGTTTGATACCGTATTAGTATTGTGCGTAAAAAGGTACCTTAATAATGTTTAATCGAATTTTGAAAATTCCTAATAATAAGGTGGCCAAACGCGAAAAACGAAAATCGAAATTTTTAGTTTTTTGAGCATAAAACCAAATCCATTTGAGTTAGCTCAAATTTCTTTTCAGATTATAACTCGGCATTGAATTTAGCAAAAGTGCCAAATTTAAACCTATATCCTATCTCTTATAATAAGCGAGATCCCCATGCTTGCTCTCAAATTTGGGACAGCCTGTACATAATGTAGTAAGCAATTAATGGATATTATCCATTATTACTAGCAACAAATTAATAGGGATTCCACACACAATAAAATTCACCGTAATAATACCCTTCTTATTTAAATTGTATCCTACCTTTACTCAGACAAACCTAAAATCCTCATGTATAATGAAATTTCTTTTTCTTGCTATAGAACTGTTACGACATTCATTTACAATTTAATATAGCTACATTGCCTCACCACCTGATTCAATGAAAAAGACCGATCTACTCATTTGCGTTTATTACATGAAAGTAAATTGCAGCATGCGCCGTAAGAATCAATTGTTATGAGAGATAAAAATACCATAGTGTTCTAATGGAAACTAATTAATTACACTTATATACAAAAAATATGTATTAATATCCAGAAATATATAGTTATTATTAATAAATAGATTAATTTCTTACTACACTGTTTATAGAACAAGAAATGAGTAAAAGTGTTCAATAGTACAAATATTAGCTGAATCCGGTACTATTTTCTCTTTTATGTCGTATTTGTGAGCCGATTACAAGAAACAAACGCATCGGCTCGTTGGTCTAGGGGTATGATTTTCGCTTTGGGTGCGAGAGGTCCCGGGTTCAAATCCCGGACGAGCCCTCTTTTGTTTTTATTATTATTGGTACTTTTCCGAACGGTAGGTACTCTAATAAATATATACAATTTGTATTTTAGTCCGTTTGCGCAGTTTCTATTGGAAACCTGTAAGTTATTCCTTCTTTAAACGATTCATTTCATAAAAATTTAAATTATACTGTTGAATATTTTTTTGTGTTTTCTTAAGTACCACCATTATTACACATAATTAAAATAGATTAAAATAGTTTTGGGTTTTATGGTGCTGTATTTTTGTATTTATGTTTCATATAAATTTATATGTTTCGATCACAATTACAGTTATCATCCTCAGTAAATAACAATATCTGTACGAATTACTTGAGATATTAAAGCAACTGTATGAATCATGAAAAGATGATAATGCAAACATAAACCTACTATTAATATAACAGTTTGATAAACGAGTCAAAGAATTATTTGATTCTCAATAAATTAGATATTATTAAACTGCCTTGAAGGTAACGAATCCGAATACTCGAACGGCCGAAGGCTAACAGTGAAAAATAAAGAGAAAATTTGGAAACTTAACAAAAATAAGAAATAAGAATAAATTTCAGTTTATTTAAAATTGTTTAAAAAATGAATAACTTAAAGTTTTGCAATGAAAACTGTTTAGGCTCACTAACCATTGCTTTAAAGATCTATTTTTATCACTAGCGTCTATTTTATGTGCTCTATAAATGAACTTTATGCAAAAAGAGAAAAAAAATGAAAAGTAAACCTACGGTAACCTATGATCACAAAAAAAATGTAAATAAATGGTTACCGTAGATTTAATTTCCATTTTTTTACACTGTTTTATTAGAATACTTTGTTCATTAAGCCTGATCTAATTTGCCGGGTTCATTGTTATAAAAAGTTACAGCGTAACCTCTTTATAAGTTCGGGAAAGTGCCAATAATATTAAAAACAAAACCATGCATATCCGGGATTTGAACCCGGAACCTTTCGCACCCAAAGCGAGAATCATGCCCGTAGACCAACAAGCCGATATTTTCGTTATAATTATTGTAAAAATAGGGTTTAAAAGAGAAAGTACTAGATGCTTGATACAGTTAATAAATGTCTTATTGAACACTTTTACATACACCTTAATAATACTCCTCTTATTTAAATTGTGTCCTACCTTTACTCAGACAAACTTAAAATCCTCATGTTTAATGAAATTTCTTTATCTTGCAATAGAACTGTTACGACATTCATTTATTTAATTATATGATGCCAAACTTATTTAAACGGAGATTTTCGTCTTGCCTATTGAAGTTATTAGGATGTTTAAATATACCAATTACATCACGTTGAAACATAATAATGGGTTTGCCTCGACAATATTTCTATATTTTCGAATTGAATGTCATGTTTTAAATTATTTAAAGCATGCATAGTTACCGTAGATTTCTCTGGTTGACTTAATCCTTGTCCTTTACTGTTAGCCTTCGGCTGTTAGAGGGTGTTCTGATTTGTCATCTTCAAGGCAGTTTAATAATATTTAACTTATTAAGAATATAGTTACTATACCTGAGAGTATAGTTGTTGATACGTACAAATTTCTGTATAGTATAAATAAGAAAATATACTACTAAAAAACCCAAAATCTAAGTATTTTAGTAGGGTAAGTATTATAGCAATATTTTTTTAAACGTGTTTACAAACTTATGCAACTAGTGTTCAGTTTATATGTTTTTGTTACGAGTTGGAAATGAGGTTTTAATACTGAATTGCATAAAAGATGTTCGCTCAGAATTATATTTTTAAATGGTGGACATAATGTGCCCGTTGGCAGTTAGTTGCGTGACTTCGCTAAGTTTTGGGTCGCAAATGAGGACTGATACCGTCTTCGAATTGAGTTTTTTGAGCTCTACGCCACTCCCTTGCTTTAGTAACGGTTAATTACGCAAATTGAATAATGTAATCTTTCACGATTATCACATATCACAGATCCTGCGGTAATTTGCGCTTAAGCGTGATGTACATATTAGCTTTAAAGAGTTGACATAACACCGCGCCATAACATGCTCTGGCGTTTGACAGAAATTTTTCCGCACAGTTCTTCTTATGTTGACCAATGGGTAAAATGCCGTGTTATTCATATAGTTGCATGCTACTAACGTACCACGGTGCGTTGACTATTTAATTCTTAGGATTTTGTTTTGAACGCGTTGTATTTTCTGTATGTTGGTATTATCGGTGTTGCACCTGATCGCAAATTCATATGGGATGAATGGTCGAATCAGGGTTTTGTAGGGTAGTGTTGCACATTAGATTTAACGAGGATTTTCGTTTAATAAGTGGGTATAATTGTAGTAGTTTAGTGTAGCTTTTGGTAAGCTTCTGGTTTATGTGATACCCCGAGCTTAATCTAGTATTAAGATGTTATCTCTGACATTTCAAAGCACTATTACTGGGGTTGCAAGGTATTTCCTTGTTTTCTATTAGTATGCAAGGAGGATTGTTGATCTTTCTTGATGTAAAAAATTTGGTTTGACACTTGTCGGGATTTATTCTGATATTCCAGGTTTTGAACCAAGTTAAAAGTATATCAGGTCGGTCTGTAATTTGGAGACTGCTTCATTGGGGGTATCGGCTTGCGTGAACATAGCTATTGTAGCACAAGGTTCTGGTAGCTCAGACATATACATGTTGAAGGGAGTCGACCTGTATCATTTCCTGTCTGTCAAAACTTATAAATAAACTTCTTAGGGAGATAATGTGACATATTTGCACCCTAGGGATCGAATATTCCACTTTGTCACGATTTTGACAACAGACAAACTAACATTTACTTCCGCTTTGGAAAGAATCATTTTTATTTCATGTTTTCATAGTGTTTCACAAGGTCTTATTTATTTCAGGATTACTTGATCGAATAGATGGATTTGATTATCTATTATGCAATATTTCTAATATTAAAACTTAAAAACATTTAGAATGAATAAACCTTGATGATAAACATTAGAGAATCCACTTCTAATCTAAAGGTTTACAGACTGCAATATTCTCTCAAAGAAATTGAATTGAGGAACTGTATACGTTCCCACGTGTCATTGATACCTTTATACCACTCGGACGGATTGTGCACATCTGTCTACAGATGGTACATGTAGTGCAGTTTTTTTTTAATCTAAATTCAGACTAACAAGTAGCAGTTCCTTCTAGTTGACCGTTACGTTTATAAAAGAAATCTTTTATGGATTTGCAAAAACGATTGATAAGAAGGGCAAAGCAATATAGTTATTTAATAAACTAGTTTGTTAATGAAGCCGATTAATAAACGAAACTGTTTAAAGCATGAATGAGCGATAGCGAGTGCGTGCCTATAATAGTTGAGTTTATTAAACGCCCATTAACAAACGAGTTTATTACAGTATTTTTTCGTTGACCGTAAACTCTATTTTTGTGACAAAATCAGAAATTAATTACAAATCAAAACCAATTTCATCTTTTTCATCGCATCGATAAAGATGATACCTTATAAAATACCTTCATCCTTTTTTTGTCCTCGAGGTAGACCATTTTTAAATTTTTCAACACTTTGCATTCACTTTTCCACAAAGACTATCAGAAGAGAATAACGTCAACTCCATACATTTCAATTTCACGTAAAAATTAGGTTTTCTAAAAAAACCGAGTTACCATTGAAAAATACGACAAGCGAATTATAACAAAAAAGGTCGCCATTGTGAAAAAGTAATTGTAATTTGTAACTGTTGGTAATTGTGCGATTATGGAGCTAGAAAACCCTGATGGATTACCTGCTGCAGTGTTGGCAAATGCAAACAATGCATGTTCGATTTTGTTCCCAACTAAAATTCGAGATCTTTACGAAAAACTTATAATGAATTTGATACCTGGTGTACCGAACAACATATAACCAATTATACGGAGCCTGTCTTCCTGGCATACTTTTCAAACATTGCTCAAAAAGGCTTCATAGCGTGCCTCTGGCCAAAATTCTCAATGTTAAAATCAACTGTTAATGTGAAGAAAAATATTGACATTGGAAAATTTAACAAATTGATTATGTACCTTAAAAGACAAACTGAAGGACATTTCCCCAAAAAATCTAAAGTTTTAGAAAAAGAACAAGTGCTAAAATTCATCCTTGACGCTCCTAATAATTTGTTCTTAATGACCAAGGTAAGCAAATGGTTGTAATAGCAAACTACTCTATAGGTCGCACTAATTTTTGGAATAGCTGGAGGGTTAAGCAAGCATGAACTTTTGGAGTTGCAAACCGGTAATGTTGAAGACCTAAAATCTAAATTTCTAATCACTATCCCAGGATCAAAAACAAAAACAAAGGAGAAAAGAATTTTTACGGTTGTGGATAATGATCAAAATACATTCTTAAAATTAATTAGACAATATATAACACTGAGATCACAGTATTCAAAACACACACGATTCTTTGCGCACTATCGAAACAATAAATGCACTACAAACCCTGTGGGCATCAACACATTTGCCAAAATACCATGTACAGTTGAACAATTTCTAAAACTGGATCAGCCACAGCTATATACAGGACATTGCTTCCGCAAATCTTCTGCCTCAATATTGTCGGATTC
>JARFJB010002295.1:570000-710000 GCA_036346205.1 Vesta saturnalis | reverse complement strand
ACTCCTCTTTTGTATTGTTGGAAACTTCACGTAAGGTTGATGAAAATGCCTCTTCGTTCATCCATTCATTATTGCTCATAAAGTCGGATACTTCCCTGAAACGTGTATTAGACCGGTAATTAACGAATAATGAAGGTTTCCTTACAAACCCTGTTGTGAGAGTATTTTGTATGACGCTTAATCCTCTTGGAAAATTGTTTATTTTTGCCTCCGCAAAGCGACTGCTGTCCTTGAGAGATTGTACATACGGTGAAATTCTGTCTACATCTTCTTTTCTATGGCACACAAAAAATCATTGCCATTTTACTTGGTATTTGTTGGCGTTTACCATTATTCCTTCCAGGTTAATTTTCCATGTTTTTTCTTCTTTATTCAGTAAGAATCTTTGCACCGTGAACATTTTAAAGGTGTGAGATTTCGCTATTAAATTAACTAGACCTAATCCTCCGTACTCTACTAGCACACATAAATCTTCTTTTGGTGCTACAGACTGATTTATAATTATTTTCTTTGCTATCATTGAAGCAAAAGGCGCACGGCTCCCCCAATTTTATTCCAGAACGCGAGGTAAAAATTGAATGTTAATCCGTCTATGCCAGGCGTGCTTTGTTAAATAACTGTGCTGCTTTCCCGAACTTGTATTCTGATAAGGGATCATCTAAAAAAATTTTACATTGTTGTGATAATTTTTTAACGTGGTTGAACAGAATTGAGCGGTCTTCATCGGGTTTGTTGTTACCACTCCATCATGAGTTAGTCTGGATAGAGGAGTATAATTTGTAAATTGATTCCTGTGTAAGGACGGTCTGTCTGAAAGGATTAGATTTTCTAGTTTGCTTTAGTATAACATTTTTGCCGTTTTCCTTTTATACCAGTCTTGTGCTTTTTTTATGAGACCTCTTACGCCATTTCATTACATGAAATATGCAAACTCTTTAACTGTTCCTGTAAAGCTTTTATTTCAAGCAATTCGGTGTTTCTTTTCTGTTGCACGCACAACGTTCCCACCACGTCAATAAGTCACACATTGGGTCCCTTTTTTCAATTTCAATTCAATTCTGAATTCTGAATTTCGACGAAACAATCATCTTCCAGAAGAAAATTATTGAATTTCCAATACGGTAGACGGGAAATCCTATTCTTGTTAAAGTTGAAGAAACCGAAGACAGGATAACTTGATTGCCGTATTTGATAAGTTCTGTAATATGTCTTTGGATATACAAAATACGGTCTATTGTAGAAGTCGATTTTGAAGCGGAAAAGGTGTATCAATTATTCTTGTTAAGAAAGGTCCAAGAGTCTGTGTGTGTGTGTGTGTGTGTGTGTGTGTGTGTGTGTGTGTGTGTGTGTTGTGTGTGTGTGTGTGTGTGTGTGTGTGTGGTTTTCAGTATGTGTATAACGCCCAACTTTATATAAATTGTGTAAACGTATTTTTTAAAAATAATTTTACATAGCCTTCTTTTGTAAAGCTTAATGTAAAGCTAAATAAGTCTAAAAGTTAATTAAATAAGATTGAATTTGGTTAAGCTGAATTACCATTATATTTGTAGAAGCGGGCGCCTTGGAATATTTTAGGTTAGAATCTAGATATCCATTACCCCTTTATCTGACATAAAGGTTTAAACGTCAATCTGACATAAATTATTATGTTGTTTTTACAATGTTGCCTATTTTTATTTTGCACGCATTACGTAATTACCCTAAATAACTTATTATTTCGATTATATCAATTATTTTAATTGCCACTTTATGGGTTGTAAAGTCGTGTGCTGTTTCACACCAGATATTTAGTTCGTTTGAAGTGCTTCTCACAGCGCATACTACGACTTAGTCTAAAGTTTAAAAAGAAAGTCTATTTATTACCACAAGTTTCATTTCAAATTAAAAGATTTTAATAAATCGAAGATAGTAATAACTAACTTGTTAATCCAAACCAGTTCAACTTTAATTTATTTTTTAACATTTACAATCAAAACTTAGAATTACGCGTTGTACCTTCATATTTAAAATTTAAGTTATAAATCATCAATAATTGGGTTGTTTTGAAAATTTGTTTATTAAATGCAGGTATCGACGTATGCGAGAAAGTTTTGAATATTAAATGTTTCATATATGTATACTTTCTCTTTAGTATTAGAGTTGCAATACAACATTATAACTTTAAAGACCGCATCGGCTCGTTGGTCTAGGGGTATGATTCTCGCTTTGGGTGCGAGAGGTCCCGGGTTCAAATCCCGGACGAGCCCTATTGTTTTATGGTATATTATGCAATGAGCATTTAATGACGGCTATTAAGACATGAGTATGAGGATTACGACACGAGCCGTAGGCGAGTGTCGTAAAGAATACGAGTGTCTTAATAGCCATTAAATGCGAGTTGCATACACTATTTTTTCTAAGACCTCTTAATAAAAAAATAATTAGGTATGTATGTACTTTATTTTGAACATTTATGTTTATAGTATAATGAACAGTTCTAACTTGTACTAAAAAACCTTTATTACAAAAATATCAAAAAATGAACTTTGACAAAAAAAGAAACAAGGCTTTACAATTACCTATTCTTTTTGATTAATAATTACATTTTCTATAGTACAATTATTAAATTGCATTTGCGGCACTTTTGGGATAACATTAGTTGATGCCATTGCTGATGTTGAAGGTAATGGATTAACATTTATTGAATTGTTGATTTCGTTGTATTCAATCGAATTTAAAATTTGATTGGCTACATTGATTTTATTTTGAACTGAATCCTCAATGTAATTTTCGGCTACTGCCGTAGATTTCCACCCACCGTGGCGTTTTAAAGAGGTGATGTTACCACCAGCATCAACTAATATTGTTGTAGATGTGCGACGAAAGCAATGTCCGGTATATAAATTGGGACCAGGAAGATTTAGGTAGATAGCAATTTCTTTTCCTATCCCACCAAATTTATTTATTCCTACGTTTTATACGGTGCATTTCCCATTTATGTAATTGATAAAAAAATGACGTAGTTACACAGTTGTTAGGGCGAAGATTCATGTACTTTTGCATGTTTCATAATACTTTCCTGTTATTGTAAATTTTCTTGTCGTTTTCGTTTTTGTGTCCCTAATTGTAACTAACAGCGTTGATTTAAAATCATCATTTACATCTTTTAGTTCCAATTTGTGGAGCTCGTTCCTTCTGCAAGCACCCATAGTGCCAAAAATACATACCACCTATGAAAGAAACACTATTTTTCCTGTACAAACAAAATTTAGATTCACTTACCTTTGCCAATAAATATTTAACATCAGGGGCTTCTCCAATAAATTGTTTCATTTCATTCGTAGAAAACGTTTTAGATTTTTTGGGTTTATACCCTTCAGATTTCCTTTTCATTAGAGCATGCAATTTGGTGTATTTGGATATATCCACTTTATGTTTAAGAGATAACGTAGATTTTAAAATAGAGTATCGTGTCCATAAACTTAAAGATTTAAATTTTTTAGCCGCTTCTTCAAAATAAACAATTAGAACGTTTTCCGAAAAGCTGTTAATGTTCTTGGTATTTCTGCAATCCATAAATTCGGAACATTTTTCATACGCTTTTACCGATTTTGCGGGTAATAAATTGTTTGCAGCTATTGTTGCTTGTTTTGCAATTTCTGGTGGAGCTAAATTTTCTATTTCACTGTCACTATCGTCCATTTTTGCGGGGTTTTTATTTGAAGAAAGTACAAATTTTCACAACTTTTATTCAAAGAGCTTAGAATTGTCACATTTAATTAATTTTATATTTGTCAGAAATACTCATATGGCCACTTCGATATTTAGCGAACACTGTGCTGATGTTGCATTTCTATTGGTTGTAAAATCACAGCAAATTTGATAGTTAGCAGATATTGTAGTAATTTTACATTTCTATTGGCTGTACACTAGTATCATTACGAAAAATTTGAATTATTATGGGTATCATTAAAGTACGGGGCGTGCACATTTAATAAACCAATTAAAGCATAAGAGTAAAAAAATATATTATAATACATTATATAGTTCGAAGTGGTTAAAATATTCTATATATATATATATATATATATATATATATATATATATATATATATATATAAATTATGGGATGTTGGTATATTTGGGGAAATATTTATATAATTTACTTAATAAATACCAAATTGTATTTGATTGGGGATAGGATGATTATTTTAAGTTGTAAATATTAATATAATGATATTATATTATTATAATAATTATGTTTATGCACCGGACTAGCTCTAATCTCAATGTGGGGATAGGGTTCAGTATTTAGTGGGAAATTATATTTGATTTGAATATAATTATGTGAATTGCCCTTTATAAATAATATCATATATGTAAAAAAAATATATCTGAACACAATTTATACTCTAACGCATTCGTTATAACGTTACTGAATAAAATTATCAAATGCCAAAACTGTCAAACAATGACTTGTTGAATTTATGTGTATGCTTTTAATTGAATTTAAAATTTGAAAATAATTTAAAATTTTGTTTCTTTTGCAGGTGTTTACACAAGTATTATTTAAAAATATACACCTATACATATAACCAATAATAATTGCAGGAAATCAATCACAACAATGAACACAATAGATGGGGTTATAATCAAAAGTAACTCACATATAAATGTTCCAAATTCAAACTGATGTCTTCACACAGGTTGTTCCAATTAGATGCAGGCACTTTCCAATATTATCGAAGATCTTTATGTATGAATTTTACTGCTACCATATACCCATTAGCTGTTAACTGGTGCTCGGGTTGTTGATCACGTTCGCTTCGGTAACTGGTAATATTTCTCCTTCAATACGGCTTCACTCCAACCACAAATTTTAATTCGATAATATTTTATTTAAATGTATTAATGCTTTCTGAATGTATCGTTTATATATTGTTTACTGGTTGTCCAAGGTTTAAATTAATGTCACTTTATTTTAGGTTCCGGCTCAAATATTAATCATTAAAAGAAATTCGCAGCAAGAAATAAAACACAAATGACAAAAAATGATTACGATTTTATTTTGGTAAAACGTAACCAACATTCAAGTTCAACAAACGAAAAATTTAAACGTCCAACATAAATCGTCACAAAAAAATAATTTGTAATGAATTTTACGAAAACGCACAGGTATCGGTAACCGCACTTAAATATTTAAACTATTGTCGGTATAAAAACAATTGCGCCTGAATAATCGTCTCTCCGTTTTTTATTAACTTTTCCCGATGATTATTTAGGTTAGAAAAACTTACTTGTAGCACAAAAACACAACACTATTTTAACCTTTTCAAAAAACTGACAAATTATAGAGAGAGATCCACTTCCAGGGCAATTCCTTTTATACCCTTTTGGTTGTTACTACATCTTCAATTTTTTTAGTAAATCTAAATATGTAACCATGTTTCTGATTGGTTGAAAAAATTTACAAATTTAACTAAAATAGAAATTTAGCAATATCTTTCTTATACAATTACGGATTCAAATTCTAATGACAGAAATGAAATCTGTGTAAAATTGCGCATAGATAGATATCCAATAAGATATGGTTCCTTTAAACATTATGCAAAATGACCTATTCTAATTTAAATTTGCTTATATCTACCTAATCTTAGAAACTACACTTAATTTAATTACATATATGTAATCCTTATAAAATTTAGCATAGGAAAACACAGATTTAAAGTCCAAAATAGTAAATTTAAAGGAATTTTATGTTTATCTAGTAAAATTATAAATTCAACCCCCATTTCATGAAATTTTGCGCTGAAATGCATTGTACACTTTATATTGCTATGTAACATTGAGGAAGACCTCTTATTAATCACTTTAATAATATAATTTAAGCCTAATATAATCGAACAAACTATAAATTTGTGAAAAAACATAAAATTTAAAACATAACCAAACTTAATTCTAAAATTACAAATAACTTACTTTTAAAAACGTTTATGTAATTCAAAATGTTATCCTCATGACTTGTAATAACTGTCTTTATTTTATTTAATGTTCATTTCACTTGCATTGTATAATTTAATATTACATAAAGAAGTCATATCGTTTAACACACTTTCTTGAAATTTCACTATAAAAATGTATCTACATGTAAATGTCTTTGTGTGAATATGTTCTATGCACTGTTCTTAATATTTAAATTGTATCACTAAGTTTGTCACACAATCGCTTCCAAAAATATGTGAGAAATAATCATATTAAGTTCATATTATAACCCTTTCCTAAATTTTACCAAATTTCCTGCATTCTAAACTATTTATACAATATCCCTAATATAAATCTATCTTTACACTTTGTGTTAAACACCTGTAAAATATTCACATGCCAAAATATTTTCGAAAAATTGAAATTTATTGAAACAAACTAAAATACTAAATTGAATTTACGGAAATAAGTTTATTTAACATTCCTGACATTTTTGTTGGTAGCACAATGCTTTTTATGATTAAATCAAATTGTATAAATGTTACTCAGATTGTTTTACCCAAAACAAATCCACTTTCAACTCATCGTGAACCAAATTATATCAAATAAATGTCTCGCACATGTATCATGCTTGAAATCACCCCTTTTTTTAAAGAAATTACTAGTTAAACTGTCCGATCCTTGTCTTACTCCTTTCTATATATATATATATATATATATATATATACATCTCTTTAGGTTTGAAATCATGTGTTTGAAATAAGCAAGCCTTTCCTCCGCAAAATTATTAACGTATATATGTTAATGGACAACAATATTAGCGTCGGCTTTTTCAAAAAAAAAACCTTAAAATAAAATTCTGGCTCCGTTTTCTACGGAAAATTACCTTCATATCAAAAAAAATTATTGAGATCCGTCAAGCGATTGTCTCGCAATCTGCGTAAACTAAATGACCCGATTATTTTAATATGTAGGATTATACAACATTTATATATTTCGATAACAAGTACAGTTATAGTCGTCAGTAATGTAATGACAAATCGTGAAAGTCTACATTTTCATATTCTAAGTGTATAATTTAGTTGGTTATCCAAAGAAGTTTAAATTTTAATTAATAACATACAATTTTTTGTTAAAAATTTGTGACTACGGTGTAGAGAGGTATGTGAAATTTGTTTACAAAGAAAATGTTATTCATTAAATAAACAAATTAATATTTTTTTGTGTAGATCTGGTTGGGGGCGGTATATTCTCAACAACAGTGGCAGCTTGTTGAACAATCAAAGGGCCGTGTAATAAAATAGGCAGGTTGGATACCAACTACAGTAAAAGCCAGCGGGGTCCTTGTAAGACGTTAATTAGCTGAAATTTGCCTTCAAATACCCTACACTTACCATAAAATAAAACTTAAACTGGGGGATAAATGTCCTTAGAGCGCCACCTAAACTGATATTGATAATTAACTGACATGTTAGTCTTGGGAGACCGTGGGTTGCATCATATTAGCTTACTCAGCACGTAAAACTGAACGTTCTCTATAACCTCACTTTGATGTAAAGTGCGTTAAGCACTTTTTGAAAACACAGTTCAAAATATTAACAATCCTAACTCAGCTATTTGTTGCATCATCATATAATATGAGCTAATATTTGTGACCCAAAATATCCAAAATCGATATACAAATAACACCCTTTAAGCAGAAAATAGTACGTCAAGATTCGTTTTCATACGCTCAATACGCCTATTTTAGTCAAAAAGTAAGTTTTGAAAACACCAAAGCTCAGTTAATATCAAAAAACAAAAGAAGACTTAACACCCAAATGTTTTGAAACGTATATATTAGTCAAAAATATTGAATGCACCCGGTACATTAGTGTCAACAAATTGGAGAAACGTTTTTTAAATTCATCCTTGTATTTGCTAAAATTACTCAATAATAGTAAAATGAGTAAACAAGAATGTTTCATGAACATGTATAAAATTATTATAATGATTAAACATCAATCTAACCTTTAAATGTTAAAATTCTTTAGATCTTGAAAGTACTGTTATTTAATACTTTATCATGAATAAACTGTACTTCATTAAAACATGCGTCGCTTTGCGTCTAGCTTCTGACCTCAATTGTATAATTCGTCCCAATAATAAACAAAAACAAATAATTGCTTACTGAATTCAGCAAATTTGTACTCATAAAGCGGTAGCGTTATGCTTTTTACTTGCATAAATAAACCAATCAAAATTTTGATAGCAAACAGCTTGTCAACGCAGTCTTTCATGCCGAGTCGCCCAAATATTAAATTAAATTAGATTTGTATTCATAGCCCTAAGGTCCTCTGTAAACGTAACTATTATCGAAATTGTACTTCTCTTCATTAAATGCACTACCTGAAACTTTAATGTGGTATACGACACACACACACACACACACACACACACACACACACACACACACACACACACACACACACACACAACACACACACACACACACACACACACACACACACACACACTAAATATATATATATATATATATATATATATATATATATATATATATATATATAGTTGTTCAACAATAGCATTTAGACTATTCTAAAAGCTTTGAAATTTTCCGGCATCTCTGGCGAGTTAAGAACCAAGATTCAAGAAGACTCTTTAAGCTCACCTGAGCATTAAGTTGACTGCCTACATAACCTATTAAAAAACGAAATTCGTTTCTGAGCGAGTAGTACAATCTATTCGGTTCTTGGGCTATTCGCCCTTTATAATTCGGCTCCAGACAATTCGCCCCCGGCCAAATCGTACCTGGGGACTATTTTTCCCCGTACAATTCGCCACCGTACTTTGTAAATAGAATAGTTATGTAACCTGTAGATTAAACCTAATAATATTTGGACTGCGAACTATCAACATCATAGGCTCGAACCTACAATTAAAAAAAATTTTGAATGTTATACAGAGTATCAAGTAATTAAGGCACAATTTTATTTAACTTCAAATTTAAAAAACATGCTTTATGAACGCACTGTATCTTCTTCAGTTAAACAACTGCTGAATTAATTATTTTTCAATAGATATCTGGCTTCGAAGTTGAAATTTTAAAAGTGGTTTTGTTAAATTTGTTTCTATTCATATTTTTTGAATCAAGATAGCGGATGTCAGGCTTTACAAAACAAACCACAAAAGGCACAAAAATCAAAATAATAAAAGTTATTTATTATGAAGCTGCACACAAATTAAAAACTACTTAATCAAACATTTCAAACACAAGATTATGTGCGATTCCTCGCAGAAAATGTAAGGAATCCCTGTTGTAATCTAAATTACTAATTAATATTACCTAATACTACTAAAGTTAACTTTTTTTCCTTTCTTCGCCTTTTTTGTTTTCTTTATTAAATAAATATATATAATACGTTAAACGTAAATCCAATAGTGAAGAATGTCTACTTAGTTTTCACTTCTTTTGCAATTATAAATGCGGGGGCGAATTTTCCTCAGGTGCGATTTGTCCGGAGGCGAATCGCCCGGGGGACTTTCCGAAAACCAATCTATTCAATAACTTTTAAGGACCCCAGTCGTTTTATCATGGAATTGTGTGTTAACTCACGACCCCAGTGGAATTAACTAACCCGCGTTAAAAACGATCAACACAGCAAGTGACCAACTACCGTCGTGAGCTATCAAAACGTACACCTGACCACATTGGATATTTAGATCCAATAGCACAATTTTCGACCGATATATAGTATGAAGGGGAAAATAATTGTAGCAGATACGCTATCGGAACACACTTTACGCGACATTGACATTTGAAAAAGACTAACAAATCAACAAAACGTTGAAAACGAAGCACTTTAACAATCATGTAGTACCCCATACCTAACACAAATCTAATAGTATATTTCGATCTATCCACAAATGCAGAAAAACCTATCGTCACCGTAAAGTTCAGAATTCAATAGCTTACTCCAATTATCACAACTGTGATAATTCGATCATCAACAAAGATGGCAACCTACTGACTTGTACGGCGTATAGTATAAATGAATTTTAAAAAGATTTTAACTAAACTAAAGGTATCCATAAAGTGCTACGCTGCGAAAGACCGGACACAATCAACACCAATCATGATACAAGGAATACCAAACGTATGGAAGGAGTACTATACGGCTGCTCGGAGAATTCCTCATAGAAAACGCCTCATTACATAACGTAACTGAGAAGGTACTACCAATAGTCAAAACGACGGGAACATTAAGTCATGCTACACACCGATAACTCATATTTAAGGATACAAAAACAATACTTAATGTTCCTTTCCCAAATGACGCAGTAAAGAAACCTCAAAACGCATAAGACGATGTGATACAATGCAACGACAAACTTGATAAGTCAGACCGAAACAGAACGTGACTGGTCGACAATCAAACAAATATCAAACCAATCATCTGGCATGAAGAAAGACAACTACCAGAATAGAAAAAAATCTGTCTGCAAGTATCGTTCTAATGCAATTCCGTTTCTGGCAAGATGGTCTGTAGTCACATCTGTACGTGATAAAAAAATTTCTTCTCTGATTGTTTTTTTTACGAAAGTAACAAGAAAATGGTCTAACGGAAGGTACTACGTGCACGTGCATACATTCAATCAAGGTCGCAAGCGAGTGGTTCTCGTCAGCAACCACGTCATTTAGTGTAATGTAGTTGCAGTTGATTTGCACAGGCACCTTTGGTATAAATCATACGTAAAGACGATGATTTCATAGCAAAAACAGTTTCGTGTTTGTGGTCGAAGGAATTTACTTCTACTAGGTGAAACAGTCATTACAAGTACTCTAGTTGTAGAGTGGCTGTTGAGCCACCAGGCCGTCTCTCACTAATTGACGTGCCCTTCCCTAGTATCACGCTGATCACCAGGAAGCAACTAAAACAGATAAATACACATATTAGAAACTAGTATTCAATTACTCCAGATGTGTTGTCAACCGGGGAGAGAAGAGCAGAAGCCGATAATTAGTCATATTTACATAACTTCACTAGTGGTGGAATTATAGAATTAATAGCACTAGTGTTTCAAGTGTAATTCCACACTGTTTTATATAAATATTTACTTTTCAACGCGTTTCAACACAACTGATATTATTATCAAGAGAAAACATAAGCAAAATAATAAAAAGTAATTATCGCAACAAATCATTAAGGTAAAGCAGCAAACTTCATTAACTTATAATTCTATATCTGAAATGTATATTAGATAAACCTGTTCATTCATTAAAGGTACTTTCTGGTTATGTTTATAAATTTCAAGTGCTTCCAAAACATCTAATTTGTCTTTTGTTACCAAAATGTAAAAATTTAGTATTATTTTGTGATGTCATAAGGCCATTATTTGCTGTTAATTGTTTGGCATAATTTGATTTGTAACAAGTAATGTCACCTTGTCACCCATTAGCACACTATCTGCTAGGTATCATCACACCCTTATCGGGAAAAACCGAATCTGTGGTGAAGAATACGCAGCACTTCGTGGAAACCATCAGAAACTTCTAACCAAACCACGAAGAAATACTGGTAAGCTTCGACATTGTGAGTCTATTCACAAATGTGCCTACCGATAAGGCACTAACTATCATAAGGGACAAGCTGGAAAAGGATGAAACGTTAGACGAACGCACGCAACTCTCGGTAAACACAATAATGGAACTTCTGAGAATATGCATTAGAACTACATATTTCCAGGTAGAAGACAAATTCTACCAACAAGAGTTTGGTATGGCTATGGGTTCCCCACTACCACCCATAGTGTGCAATATATATATATATATGGAAGACTTTGAAGACCAAGCGATATCCGAATTCACAGAGAAACCAAGGATATGGCTTAGATACGTGGGCGATACCTTCGTAGTTTGGCAACACGGCAAGCATAAGCTAGATGAATTCCTAGATCATCTAAATAGCCGCGCACCCACCATCAAATTCACAATGGAATTGGAGTCGGAACAAAAACTGCCATTCCTGGATGTACTTGTACACAGGAATGACAACACTTTCACGACAAGTGTATACAGGAAACCTACCCAACGGGAGGTACCTACACTACAACTCCAATCACCACAAAACGTGAAGTTAGGCGTAGCAAAATGCTTGTACGATAGAGCAAAACAATATGCTCAAAACAAGAGGACCTGAACAGAGAAAAAGGAAATATCGCTAGAACACTCAAAGAAGATGTCTACCCCGATCTAACACCTAACCTAAACAGGGAAAGGGTAACCGAAAAAGAAGAACCTAAATATACAGCGATAATACCATATATACAAGGTACCTCAGACAAAATACGAAGGATAGGCAGCAAATACAAGATACGCACTGCCTTCAAATCGACCAGAACGCTCAGGGGAATACTAACCAAAACCAAACCATACAATGAAGATCAGAACTCCAAGAACTGTGTATACAACCTACCATGAGAATGCGGCCGAGCATACATAGGAGAGAGCAGTAGACCACTCAAAGTGAGAACTCAGGAACACAAGAACAACGTCCGCAAGGGCGAATCAGAAAGATCAAGAATCGCTGAACATGTCTGGAACGAAGACCACCGCATCCAATGGGATAACATACAGATAGTGGCAAAGGACGAGAATACAACTCGTCGGAAACTCAAAGAAGCCACATTCATCGCACTAGCAGAAAATCCAATAAGCCAAGCTAGTGTAGAAGTGAAACCCATATGGATTCCAATAATGCGCGAAGAGCTTAAGCGCAGTACACCTGCGCAAGAGGTTACGGTGTAACATGCGCAATAAACTTCTGCGCAACCACTAAAATAGTTTAATATACATATATATATATATATATATATATATATATATATATATATAAGTTCTAAAAAATATATATTGGATTACTCAGTGGCTCAGCGGTAAAGGTGTCAGACTAGTAAGTGAAAGGTACCAGGTTCGAATCGGAGAGTAGTCAAGTGCTTGAGAAAAATTAGATATAACATATGAATTCGACTCAAGTGCGAAAACAGTCCTTCTCAGGACTAAGCCTGATGACGAAAGCAGAGTCTGCTTCCGAAACGTCGCGCTCAAAAAGCATAAATTGTGGAAATCGGCCGATCAACTCCACTAAAAAGTAATGTGTTCTTTATATCTAATATTAAGTTTTTGCCGAATATAAACAAAATTACAGGATGTTCAGTTGAATTCATAAATCCCCAACTTTGAATCTTTGGCATTAAATAAAGATTTAAGTACATTGGCATTAGTTTTGAAAGCTGCTTTGTACTTCTTGTTCTTTTGTAACATGTGTGCAACTTTTTCTGATATTTTTCAAAATGTGGAAGTGATATGTATTTATTTTCTGTGGGTGCTGTGTTAATTGCGTAAATGTTTTTGGTGGATGATTTGTACTCTTGATTTTTTACTGAAGTGTTGATTATATTGTGTGTGCTATTTGATATTTCTTTATTGAACAAACTCCGCGTCAGGAAAATTTCACTTGTGATGTATACATGTCATTCCGCATCCATTCTGATACCGACGTTGCACAAATCAGCGCTAACTCGGAAGTTAGCTACTAAACAACGGGCGTCGCGTTCAGACAAAGCGAACAGTAACTCAAAATTGACAATTATGTAATAAACATGTGTGGTTACTTAAAATTTTGGATTTAGGTTATTATTTGTAAATTTATTGACATTATATAGAGTATGTCTTAATAAAATATTTACCTTTTTTGGTTTTTTTAGTGGTGTATGTTAAATTATACTATCTAAACGCTTCGATAACGCTTACAGTTATCTTCATCAGTGGTAATATCATCTATTAAAATTGTTAAAGATATTGAAACAATTTTGTCAAAGTGGAAAAGTTAAAACATAAACATTAGCTTGCTATTAATATATTTTCAACTTTGACAAGATTGTTTCAAGATCTCTAACAATTTCAATAGATAATATTACTATTGACGAAGATAACTATAAGTTTAAAATGTATAATTTAACATACACCATTAAGAAAACCAAAAATAAATAATCATTTATGTTGCACCTCACCCTTGATGAAGTAGGAGGGTTTTGCAAAATTATACACCATGCGGTATTTTTCAGCAATAAGACCATTTCATAATATTACCTAATAGCTTGAATATCCAAAACGTAAGTCCATATCTTTTTTTGTGCAAATTACATTATTAAGTAGACAAATTAGATGAATTTTTTTACAAACATTAAAGTGAAGCTAGCTCTAATAATCTTCAGAAAAGTTGAATACAGTGTTAGTAAAAAGAAAACACATAACCTGCAACGTTGTTATTGTGTTGACAAGGTCATAAATTTTAGTTTTACATTAAACTTATTCAGTTTCAATCTCAATTTTTATTCTGAAATAATTCTATGTAATGATAGGTTATACCTTATGTGAAGTTTAAGGTCGAATTAAGAAGTAGTTTTACTACCGTAAGCTTTGCTAAAAGTGAAGTACAATTTCATTTGCATTTATGCTGCAGTTAACTGGCAGAAATTATTTTGATATGAAGGATATACCAATACATACAGCTGTTGTTTCATTTAGTATGTTTGCGTACGATACTAAAGCACAATCTTCTCGTCTTTTTTGTATTTTAATTATTTAACAAGAACGAGTGGCATCTGAAACCTATGCAAGTCTGGTTTTTAGTCGTGCATGTATTTCTGAAATCTTTTACGACTTGTTGATGAAGAAAAAGGGCTTCCAATTTACGATTGATTTATGTTTCCGATGACTTAAGTTGTTGGGCAACCTTACATTTTATGCATGTTGATATTACTGTACCTTAATAATATTTCAAATTCTTGTTCAAATGTGACAAATTAAAAGTAATATGAGTCACCCCAACAATTTTTGTTTGCTTTATATCGCGTTTTGTTAAATTTTATTTGTTATAAATGCCAGAACCTGGTTCTTAGAATTAACTGCGGCTGATCAAAATGCTTAATACCCAAACACCAACGATATAGAATAAAGTCAACTCAATACCATGAGTCTCAAGGCGCCATCTGTTCTTAATCTTTTGGTAAATATTCAGCATCAAGATGCTAACCTACATGAATTAAAATGTTAGAAGCTTCTTCAATGATATTGCTATAAATTCAAATCCAGAAATCTAGCACAAAATTCAATAAACCAATCTACGGCTTGAAAGTTTTTTTATGCTTCACCAAACAAATTGTATAAATTATAATATTTCAAATGGCGAAAGTCGCCGTTTTAGATTTTTTTAATATGTCTGTCAAAAATAAGCTTATGAACATTCAACCAAAAATTTTCTCCTTGAGTATAACTTATATGGAACATTATTCCCAGATATTTGGGCTAGTACAGGGGTAGTAATTTTCCCCGCAGAACCCTAATGTTTCTCGTTCTTAGAATCTTACCGTAACCACACCCATCTTTAACCCCAAGACAAGAGATCAATTTCAAGCGACACAGATTTTTTACTCTTGGTTGCTTAACCATCCTTAATACCCAAATATTAATAGATTAAACCAGATCTGGTAATTTTTAAGACCTAATAACGGTTGCGTTTTGCGAACACAGCTAAGAAAGCTCTATCAATTCATTTTCCTTTTTGGTGAGGGAATAAAATGAATTATAGTTTTAAGTATAATATTTGTGAGGCTCAGCTGACAACTAACCCTTTCAGGATGGATTCCACGTTATTAAATATTAAAAACTTTACTGTTTAATTGTAACTCAATCTAAAGTGAGAGAAGTCTTGGGACACTTTTCTTAAAATGGTATGCTATTAATATTTTTAAGCTACATCTATCATTAATATTTGACATTTTCATTTACAGTTACACCTCCTCTACTCGTTCTTGGCAACCAGTTTTCACCAACGCATACTACGATCTGCATCAAAGTTGAAAAATGATTGAATGTGTTAATTATTAAAATTGTGACATTTTGATGATGTTTACGCAGAAAATCAACAGTGTTTCTTGTTGAACAATGTTACTTTACGTTTTCGTTATATTCTGAAACTTCTCATCTTAAACTATTCACAAAAGCTTTTGTTTTAAGGGGCACACCTTTTCCAACTTTATGTTGTATCACACAGTAAGAAAGTCAAAGTTTGCCGGCAATATTTTAAACTATGTATCTTTTAAATTAATCTTTCGAGTTTAGCAATTCAAAGGCAGTATTCCAACGTTGTTTTAAATTATTCATCTGTTAACAAAACTTACAGTTTAAAATTTTTTAACGCCGTTAGAAATGTTGATTTACTTCATAGTCTTATAATGAAACCACTTTTGCTAATCAGGAGACAAAATGTTCATTTCATTTCATTAGTTTATTAAAAACGATCAATTTGATATATTAAGTCATCAAGAAAGACGCACCGTATAACTTTAAACAACTCTGACGTAAAATAAATTAATTCCAGGTACACCTTAAAATATTAAAAGGGAATTTATTGCGCGTAGGGTTCAATTTAACCTTCATACTTGGTTCCTATCATTCTTAAAAGTAAACATGACGGGTAAGTGATTACTCACCTTTCTATGAAAGGGTAAACTCAACTTACTGATCTAAATGTAAACATGGGAAGTTGATAAATATGGCTGATCGGACGAAAATTTTATTGAATGTTAAACAAAATAAATTGTTAGTTGGTAAAACTATGACAAATATGTAAATCTGTGCTTTAGTTAAAATTTAAAAAACAAGAAACCGGACTATTATTTTTTGACTAGAAGTGCTCTGAGATGGATAACACGTTCAGACTAACGTTAGTGAATAATTAGTTATGTTAAACAGTATTATTAATGTTATTACTAAATGAAATCTAAATATACCGACTTCCATAAACATTGCAACACCTAGATTTTATTGAACGATTTTATTGAAATTTTCGTCAACGATGTCTTTCATTAGAACAAACAAACGATCAAAACTTGAAAACAAAAGAAAAAAACAAGAAATGTTTTTTCAATAATGAGTAGCTCCGCCACGATTTGTAATGCACTGATTTGGACGACGTGGCATGCTATCAATCAAGTGATCTATAGCTGGATGTGGTATACCAACTCAAGCTTCTTGAATCCGTAGGCGGAGATCGTCTAAGTTATCTGGAGGGTGTGGTAAATTACTCAGTCGCCTACCGATCTCATCCCATACATGTTCAATGAGCGACAAATCAGGCGAACGAGCAGACCATGGGAGGACGGCCAATGGGATTTTCCAACCCCTGAAGATATGGAAGCGCAACGGGTTCTAGCACATTGGCAATATAACCAGCGACCTTTAAGTTGCCATTACTGAAGACCAAGTGTGATCTGCTACCGTAACATATTGCACCCCATATCATCACTCTTTATGTGAGGGCTGTGTTGCGTTCCACAAAAAATGTTGGATTTTTACGTTCTCCACGCATCCGTCTGACCTTCCCACGACCATTGTGGGCCCACAAGCAAAATCGGGACTCGTCACTAAACACAATTCAATGCCATCCTTGCGCCCTATTCGCTCTTACGTTGCTCCATTCTAGCCTGCGTAGACGGTGAAGTGGTATAAGAGGAAGACATAAAAATGGACGATATTAACGCAGCCCATAAGACCTTATCCGGCGATAAACAGATGACATTAACATTATGTGTCCTGCACCACCTATCCAATCATTTGCAATCGATCGAGTTGTTGAAAATCTGTCTCTTGTGGCCAAAAGCCTTAAGCGACGTTCTTCGCGATCTGTTGTCCTGGAGGGACTTCCAGATTCAGGGCGACGTTGTTGCACCCCTTCATCGGACCATTTGGACCAACATCTCAATACCGTTGTAACATTTGGGTTTACACGACGAGCAATTTCTCTCAGCGAAGGTCTGGCTTTTCTCATGCCAATTGGGAAAAATGTTGATGTTGACGTACTCTTGGCATTGTTCCCAAGTTCAGAAAGAAATTATGAACAAACAATTTGCAAAATTGACAGTTAATTACACACTAATTGGTTTATTTCTTCAAATCTATTGTTACTAAGTGCAAAGGAAAAAACTACAACATAGATTTTATTCAAACTTTAATCGTTTGTTTGTTCTAATGAAAGACATCGTTGACGAAAATTTCAATAAAATCGTTCAACAAATTCTAGGTGTTGAAATTTTTATGGTAGTCAGTATATATAAGAATATAAATTTATAATGAAACAATTGAAATATCCGATCTATGTATATATCAACTCACTTTAACCTAGTTCATCCGGCGCGCGTTGCTACGTCTCGTAATGCGTTTTTGCATCAGTTACTCGCCATTATTTACAGTTTTCTTGATATAAAACATAAATAACGAACTAATACACCCCGTATCGAACTCATATTTTCTCTCACACACACCACACATACTCACACACACACACACACACACACACACACACACACACACACACTCACGCACGCACGCACGCACACGCGCAAGCGCACGCGTACCATCACGCGCACCCGCACCCACACACACGTACCCACGCACCCACGCACGCACGCACCCCACCACCCACCCACCGAAACAACCCCCACACACAACACAACGCACAACGCACAACACACAACACACAACACACAACACACAACACACAATACACGACAAACGACACGCGACACGCGACACGCGACAAGCGACACGCGACACACGACACACGACACACGACACACGACACACGACACACGACACACGACACACGACACACGACACACGACACACGACACACGACACTCGACAAGCGACACGCGACGCGCGACGCGCGACGCGACACGCGACACGCGACACGACACGCGACACGCGACACGCGACGCGCGACACGCGGCACACGACACGACACGCGACACGCGACACGCGACACGCGACACGCGACACGCGACACGCGACACGCGGCACGCGGCACGCGACACACAACACACTACACACTACACACGACACACGACACACGACACGACACACGACACACGACACACGACACACGACACGACACACGACACACGACACACGACACACGACACACGACACACGACACACGACACACGACACACACAACACACACACACACACACACACACACACACACACACACACACACACACACACACAAACACACAAACACACAAACACACACTAACACACACAAACACACACAAACACACACAAACACACACAAACACACACACACACACACACACACCACACCTACACACACACGCACGCACGCACGTACACACGCACGTACGCACGCACACACACACGCACGCACACACGCCCGCCCGCCCGCACGCACGCACACACTCACACACACAAACACACACCTAAAGTACTGTTCAACCTTGATTCAGTAACGCTTGTGCTGATTCTATATGTTTGAAAAATAAATTTTATACTAAATGGAAATTTAACAAAGCGGCCGAAAGTCATGCAGTATGCGTTGGTGTGGTATCAAAGAAACCAGAAAGTATGAACAACAAACATTCATTGATCTAACTCTATCTCCTTTGAGAAGTTGTAAAGTTTGTTTTTTTTTCTATGACATCCTTTGAAGGATCTGTAATTCCTGAGTTTATAAACAAAGTCAATCTTTTTGTGAGTTTAGTTGCATTAAACTCGTGCCTTAATGATTATGAAAGAGATAGGGACAGCCCTTCTTTATGCACTATGAAACCAATTCATTTTCCGTACAAGCTCCTAGAATAGATCAACAGTAGGATTGATTTCAATAATGCGAATGGCCCAGAAGCTGTTGTCTTAAATAAATGATCCTCCGTACTAGCACCAGTCCCATCTAATCTCTACGAGTATTCGATCTCTGTCTTCTGGGAGACTTCCGTCATCATGGAAGTTAGCAAATGTTTAACCTATTCCCAAAAAAAGGCAATAAGGCTGATCCTTCCAACTACCTAGTAATTGCTCTAAAATTTTGTCTAAAATCCTGGAAAAAGCCATCAATCTGCAATTGCCCTCTTTCCTTGAAACTAACACACTCATTAGTGACATATGGTTATGGTTAGTGGATATATGGTTTTAGGCAGAGTCGTTCAACAGATGAGCTTTGCAAAATCTTTCAAACTCACCTCGTTTGGGTTTAATGATACGCTCATCAATTGGGTTTCTAGTTTCCTTGACAAAATATGAATACGAATACATTTCGTAGTTGATGGCTTCTTTTCAGAAGAAGTAGGCATTATCGGGGACATGCCACAGACATCAGTTATAACCCCTGCACTTTTTCTGCTATAATAAATGGCCTTATCTCTTCAACAACTAACCCGGTCCATTGCTTTGCTGACAACAGCACTCTTCTTTGTAGTTCATTTCACACTGCTAATAATCGTAATGCACCTTCCATCTCAAACCAAAACCGGCAATTTCGATCAACAAATACATTCAACGTATCCTTGCATAGGGAGTAATAATCTAGTTAAGTTTAATGCTAATAAAACTCAGTGTTGCCTTGTATCCACCAAAAAAACATCTATCATCTCCTGTAAGCAAGAATGGCTCAGACTTAAAATTATTGAACCCTATGACTATGTTGTGAATGTATAAAACCCAAATTCGCTCTCATCTAGAATATAATTCTTACATCTGGTTCGGTGCTACCCAATATGCTCTCGATGTCGTTGATCGTATTCGAAAAAGAACGATTAGGCTTATAAGTAACATTCTGACACGCAGTCCTCTGAGCATAGATGCATCGCTTCAGTTCTTTCTTTGTACTATCGGTATTGCAATGGCTATTACGCTGCAGTTATATTTTTTGATACCATCTCGGGCCTCCTTTGTTAGGAATACTTTCTATACGGCTTATAAACTCTGAAATGATCCCCCTAGTTCGTATTTTCCTCTCACTTATGATATAAAAAAATTTAAGGTACTCATAGACATCGCACACACGCTCATATACACCTACAGACAACTTTGTCAAACGTTTTAAAATCGCATAACGCTCTATGCTTACATAGGTGTATATAGGTTAGAAGGTAAAATACCTTAATTTTGTTTCAAAACGTGTAGTATGGCATACATGTTAACAAAATTGTACCCTTCTTCTAGTACTTATGTTAGGATTTACCAGACGAAAAACCTTCACAAAACAAGGATTGTCTAAAATTGAATTACCTTTAAAACGTATCAGCGTTTTTGATATACTAGAGACTTTCTTAATTAACTTTAGGGCTTATTTATTACTTACTGGAGAGCTGTGAAATAGGCATCTACAATTATTGATCCAAAGTAGATATTTTATGTGACATTCACAAAATGCTTTTTAGCATTTTCTATTAAGTACCTTTATTTGAGAGCCAGTTTATACCTAAATTTCACATAAAGAAAATCCTTCAGTATTACATCTACATAGAGGATATCATTACAGCGCAATATATATTTTTGAAATTATCGTGTGCAAGCAGTTGCACCGTTACTCTACATCGTTTAAAAATGCTGCTACCATCTAACGCTGACGAAAACTCACATCCATTTTTTTTTCACGAAATGATGCTTTACCTATTTCCTTTACGTCTAATAAAGTGAAAAAGTTAACGATAAAAGTCACATACTTTTTCTCAACTAAACATCTATTTTCTAATGATTTATTACTCTGAAACAACTTTCAGACTGTGAACATTATGCAAATTAGCGTAACTAATACTTTTTATATATTTTCAAACTAATAAGTTATAGTTCCCAATTTATACATTGCACAAATAATATTAAAGAAACAGGTGTGTTGCTGTAGCTAATTGATGGTTAATAAATACTTACATCAAATACAATAGCAAGAAAAGGATGGAGAATGTATTTGACTTGGCTTACGCGGTTAATATTTCTAGCTTAATAGACGCTTGTACTATATTATGATATTTGATACTATTATAGTTTAATATTAAGTGCTTTTCCATTAGCTCCCGTATGTTATTAAGTTTAAAAACCAACTTTGAAGAGCTTATTTTTAATTTTACTCATTCTGCGTTATTTACCATTCATTAATGATAATCTAATTAAGAGAAACAAAATCCTACCAAGTGAAATTGTAATGTGTTATTAGTGCAATAATGTAATTAAACGTATTTCGTAAAATTGCATTTCACTGCTTCCAATGAGTATACGTCGGCTCGTTGGTTTAGGGGTATGATTCTCGCTTTGGGTGTGAGAGGTCCGGGTTCAAATCCCGAACAAGCCCTTATTTTTTTGTCTATTTTTTTATTTTTATATGATTGGAATCATAATTATAACGATTGTTGTTTTATTTTGAAAACATTCTGTGCTATTAACACGTTTAGTAATCGTGAGTAATAGTGCAATTTAATGAAAGAACGTTTAACATGCAAACGAGTTCATCTTACTAACGGTAATTAAAAGAGATAATAAAATTTTAACCCCTTTCTAATTAAATAATTTTTAGCAGTATACAGGGTGCATACAAATTGGCACAAAAGCATTAGGTAGCGATATTTTTTGTACAATTATGAGTCGAAAACCTTAAACAAAAATGTTGTACCATGCTTTGCGTGCCCTCGCGAATTATTTAAAAGAAATGTACATTTACTCCATCCCACCCATTGTACAGTGTGTAAGTTGCTAAACCATTATGTTGGTTATAGCGAATGGGTACGCTTAATCAATTAAAGGTGTTACTAGAGAGATAAAATTAAATTCAGAAATTATTTATTTTAAGCATACTACATTTCATTAGTTTTAGATACGATTTATACACATAAGCATACTTAAAACTAAAATGCATTCTTTCAGTAAACCAAACAAGGTAAAAAAGTAATACAATGAAGCAAAATTAGAACAAACCTGTAAACCAGATAATGCAAACTTACAGATGACATGAAGTTACAAAGCCGAATTCGAAAAGTTTGGCACTTAGCTAAACCGCGTTATAGGTATTTTTTAACTGACAATCCTAAATGGAGAAATATTAAGATAAAAATTTCAGAGTTGAAGGAAAATTACATGCAAAAATTATTTTCAAATTGTAATCTTTTAATCAATAGATCATTTATGGTTACGTTAACACTAAACATTGAGACTTTCAGGTCTTCGTGAAGTCAGGGCAAGCATGGTACATCATTTCGGTACTAAGGTCTTCAATTCAGAATTGTATAAGGAATATCGCTACCTGGAGCTTTTGCGCCAATTTGTATAGGGGAGAGTGTGTCACAGTGAAACATTTTTTATTTTTTTAGGCATAACTCATTCTCTGTTCACTATAAGTGAAGTTTTTTTTATGGGTAGAAATTGTGGAACATTTGCGATGCAGTTTTGGTAAGAATAAATATAAAATTATACCAAGTAAATTTTTTATTGCCCTTTTTAAAAAACATGACAACTGTTTCACTGTGGACCAACTATGGTACACAATGAAACGTCGAATAGTTTACAGTGAAACATAGTTAAAAGTTTATACAGGGAGGAAAGCATAATAAAATATTAAAAATTAAAAAGATATATTTCTTAAAAACAATATTAAAGTTAAAAAAAAGGTTTAAAAAAAGTAGATTAATTATCTCACGTCAAGTGAGCCAAAGGAAATGGAAAATTTCAAATAGTTCGACATCCTTTTCGTGTTTCGTCTGGATTCTGGCTGAGGCAAAACACTTCTGATGTCACGTATATTCACAACAGAAACATCGGGTATAGTTGGAAATAGAAAGCTGCAATCTCCAAATTTAGAAAGATGTTTCATATTCATCACCTCCCAATTCATCCAGCACCTTTCCGATATAATAAATGTCCCCATTGAATCTAACAAGAACGAAGTCTTCTTTCCTGGGCGTTTTATTTACAAAATGGTCATCAACATCAGATAAACTCAAATGATCATCATCAGAGCTTCCAACATATCTTAGTTCTACATCTGAATCTGCCGACTCATCATGATGTTGTACTTTCTTTACTGTTTTGGCCTTTTTGTGTTTCTTTTCTACCACATTTAATTCTGATATTCTGATTCTAGTCTTTTGTGAAATATGCTTCCTGTTTTCTTTTTCCAGAAGAGCTTCTTTCTCGGGCGTGTCGGTTATTATTGTACTTCGTTTCTTTTCCCTTGGCTGTCTGTTACTGTTCTTTCGACTGTGTGCCTTAGGGAATCTTTCATATTCTTGTGGTGAGATACATTTTTCCTTCAAAATACTAGTAGCGGCAACGTTTCCAGTTGAGATAGCAACATTCTCCTCAGGTGTTCCTTGCTCACCATAATAGAGTGCATTCTGTTGCGATGGACTTGGCTCATCAACTGGATTATTGTTGTTTGATACTGACTGTGCTGGTGAGCCACAGAAACCAACTTCATTAACATCTTCTCTTGAAGAGCTGGGAACTACGGCAGTTTCTGCAAGAGGTCTATCAGTAACTGCCGAGCTAAGGAAATTACTGTCTGTAAAAATGAATTTATTCAAAGGAAAGATTCCACACTTTCTAAACCCAGCCATTATATTTGCTGGTGTTAATGCCCTTGTGAGAGCTTTAGATACACATTCACTGATATCATAAATCGATAGAGGGACACCCGGATGTCTAATCATCCAGGATTGACAGGCGGAATTATAGTAACTCTTTAAAGGAACAAATACTGACATATCAAGGGGTTGAGTTTTATTACTAGTATGTGAAGGAAGTGTTAGTATGTGTATTGTTGAATGTAGCACTGTAATTCTCTATTTTAGTACACTCTATAGGTTATACGTTTTATTTTGTACCACTGTAGTTGTATGAATTTGTTTTTGGTCTTTTAATTTTGACGTATAAAATATACTTGTCACATAACATCCTATTTTATTTCTGCTATTTCAAAAGGTTATGGGCCCAGCACGCTTCCACTGCGCCACTCTGCTTCAACTAATACCACCAGTCAATGGAAATGGATTTTTGACACCGGAGCCACTTCTCACATGACGGGAAATGAAAAATCGTTTGTCAATCTACGGCCGTATAATACATGTATTCGATTGGGGAGCGACAAAAGAGTAAATGTTACCCATATAGGTAATGTGAAACTGAAAGCTCTCTTAAAAGATAATTCCACATTGAACGTAACAATGTATGATGTCCTATATGCTCCTGACCTGAAATGTTCATTAATGTCTTGGGAAATGATGAAATCTAAAGGAATAACAATGAAACGTGAAGAAGATATAACTTTCTGGAAGGACGGACGTATGGTTGGTTGGGTTGTGGCACAAAATAAAGAACAAATATTTCAAGAAGTTAATTTAGAATACGTTAACTTTAGTTCAACTGTTTGGCACAGAAGGTTAGGCCATCTGCCTATAAGATCTTTTGCAGGACTTAAAAATTCAGTAAAGGACCCAGAAAATATCCCTAGAATCAATAGTTCTATATTTTGCGAAGCTTGTGAAATTTCCAAAATGACCAGAAATATCAACAAGGAACCTGGAAATTCATGCACTGAAATTTTAGAAAAAGTTCATTCTGATGTGTGCGGACCATTTTCAACAAAATCTTTAGGTGGCAGTTACTACTATGTTTCGTTTATCGATGAATATTCTAGATATATCGAAGTAAAGTTTATAACTCACAAAAGTGACGTTGAAAACAGTGTAAAGTAATATATTTGCACAGTAGAACGACAAACTGAAAAAAAGGTTAAAATATTTAAATTAGATAATGGAGGTGAATATAAATCTAATTCATTGCAACAATTTTTTAAGTCAATGGGAATTCTACATGAAAACTCAATTCCAAGGATACATGAAACCAATGGTTTAGCTGAAAGACTGAACAGGACTTTAACAACAATGTCAAGAACGAGTTTAATCCATTCTGATTTGCCAAAATATTTTTGGTCAGAAGCCATTGCACACGCAGATTATACAAAAAATCGGATTCTTCACTCGTTCACCGAAAAAACTCCTTTTGAATTATTCTTTGAACAAAAACCATCTACAGGGCATTTACAATATTTTGGACAAAAGGCCTACATTCATATTCCTCTGGAAGCTCAAGGACCAGGAAATAAAATGAAACCTAGAGCTGTAAGTTCAATTCTATTTGGTTATGCTAAAAAAAATGGATGGTACCGTTTTTGGAATGGTCAGAAAATAGTTGTATCGAAAGATTTTAAACTTTTGCTTGAGGAAAATAGTTGCACATTTTTACAACCTCTCAGTAAACCAGAAGGAAGACATGAATCTATAAAAGCCATTGAACAAGAGGACACGGAAGAAAATAAGGAGGAAGGGATTACTTCAAATACAAATGAAAACAGTGTAAATTTACCTTCCACTTCTGAGTTGAGTGTGAATTTTCCTAGACGCAGCACAAGGAAAAGACGAGAACCTCTTCGCTACGAAGAAGAATTTTACAAATTAGCAATAGACGAACCAATGACATACAAAGAAGCAATTACATCTGAAGAATCAGAAAAGTGGATAGAAACCATTGAGGATGAATTAAAGTCCATGAAACAAAATGAAGTATGGGACATTGTTGACGCACCTTCTAATGCAAGAGTTATAGGATGCAAATGGATCTTCAAACGAACATTGTCAGATGAGGGTAAAGTTTCTAAATACAAAGCGAGACTTGTTGCCAAAGGTTTTAGTCAGATACCAGGCATCGATTTTAATGAAACATTTTCACCTGTTATAAGATATGAAACCATACGAATGCTACTTGCACATGCAGTCAATAATCGTATGATTGCACGACAACTGGACATAAAAACAGCTTTTCTGAATGGCGACATTGACTGTGACATTTTTATGAAAATACCTGAAGGTTTAGTCACTGAACGAGGTAATGTTTGTCATTTGAAAAGAAGTATTTATGGGCTGAAACAGTCTCCTCGACAATGGAACCACAAATTAATATCTGTTCTTAAAAAAATTAATCTTAAGCAGTCATCTGCAGATCCCTGCCTATTTGTTTCCTCTGATTATAAGCAAATCGTTGCTATATATGTCGACGACATCCTGCCGTTAGGAAGTACAGAAGAACAAATAAAATTAGTGGAAGATACTCTTTGCAGTACTTTTGAAGTTACCTTCCTAGGTATTCCAACGAATCTTTTGTCCCTGCAATTCGAATGGAGTCGAACTAAAGATTGTTTATTTTTGTCACAAGAACAGTACGCTTTCAAATTACTTGAAAAATATAAAATGTTAAACTGTAAACCGGCAGCTACACCAATGGATCCTGGAGCTATGCCTAACAAGGCAAAGCCAGAAGATACTAGAGTGGATAAAGGAAAATACCAATCTAAAATAGGAAGTCTTTTATACCTTTCTATAGGTACCAGGCCAGATATAGCATTTGCCGTTAATGTATTGTCTCAGTTTTGTCAAGATCCAACTTCTGTCCATGATAATATGGTTCAACATCTGTTTCGTTACATAAAAGGTACCGTACACAGAAAAGTGGTGTATAAATATACAGGTTCTCCGAATATAATTATGTATAGTGATGCTTCTTATGCAACTTGTGTAGATGATCGAAAATCACATGGTGGATATGTAGGACTTTATGGAAACGCAGTTGTATCCTGGTCAACTAAAAAACAGCAATCGGTTGCAGTTTCTACTACTGAGTCAGAATACATGGCTTTATCCGGAGCCTGCAGGCAAGCAATATGGATGCAGTATATTGTGAAAGACCTAGTAGGATCAGTCAAGACAATGTTACTGTGCGATAATCAAGCAGCTATTAACATATCTGAAAACTCTGTTCTTCATCAAAGAAGTAAACATGTTGACATTCATTACCATTTTGTTAGGGAGAAAGTAATGAATCAGGAAGTTTCCATTCAGTATGTTCAATCCAAAGAGAATATCGCAGATATGCTGACAAAAGCTTTATCAAGAAATTCGCCAGATTACTCTTGTACTAAAATAATGGAGAATATACAATGAGGGAGGGTGTTGAATGTAGCACTGTAATTCTCTATTTTAGTACACTGTATAGGTTATACGTTTTATTTTGTACCACTGTAGTTGTATGAATTTGTTTTTGTTCTTTTAATCTTGACGTATAAAACATACTTGTCACAAAACATCCTATTTTATTTCTGCTATTTCAAAATGTATCCCAGCATTTCTTGCTTTATCCTCAACTTCAATGCTAATACGACTCTCGTGGTTGTCAAAGATTAATAAAGTAGGCCTCTCTTCACAACTTCCTGTATGTTTAATAAAATGATCCATAACAAGGGGAAACAATTCAGCATTCATCCAGCCCGAAGAATTAGCCAAACCAAGGGTTCCTGAAAAACCACCCCTCAGCATATGTTCTTTAAATTTTTTTCGGGGGAAGACCATGACTGGTGGAATATAGGTGCCCAAAGCGGAGACAATAACACATGTTGTAACCAGCTGCCCCCTTTCTCCACTTGTACAGCTGTTAACCTGTTTAACCCCCTTTCCTTCTACAATTTGTAACGAATCTATAATTTCCGTTACCGAGCAACCGTGTAAATTGTTAAATAATGATGTATTAACCGTCCGGTATACTTGTGATTTACTTATAATTCATAAATTCACATAAAGTATTTCAGGTTTAAAAGACGTGTTTCTTATCAAATACACCAAACGTGATATTTTTATTGCAATTGTCATTGATGCAGTATTATTAATGTAATATACGAGTTTTTGAAGTGAAGGTGTGTGTGCCCTGAGCTATTCAAGTAAGTTTGTTTATTAAGAATATTAATTTAATTCACCTACTACTGTCGATGTGTTGATCAATTACCGTCCGCTATTTTGTTTACATAACACAAATAGAAAATCTTATATTAATAGATGTTTTACGTACGGGAAATAAATATATTTAACAAACATTGTATTTGCATGTGTGCAATTATCCGATAAGATCAGAAATTGTAGTATTTAATTTATTGAGTCAAGGTTTCCGTCACCGATTGCACTCTACTTTTTGTGTGTAAGCATTTATAGAACGGCAATTTTTTTTTGCTAACTAAATTTCATGATTAGGACTCGTCTGTTATGCTGGTGTTAAAAGAATAAATTGCTCGATAATTTTTTATATAGCCGCCCTTATTAGTGCCGAACAAACATTGTGTTTCTATTTCTTTGAATTTAGTTGTAGTCTTAGCTGCAAGCGATACTGTATATTCGAATCATCCAAATATTGCACCGATACAGTAAGTAATTTTATTTCGGCAAAAATAACTTTTATTAACAGTCAGTAGCCGATTAGTAATTATCAATATTGTTTTCTGATTTTGTTTTATAATTTGGGATCTTGTACGATTTATTATTTAAGTTGTCAGATCATAACCGTTATACCGTTAGCCGCCTCAAACCGATTACAAGGGCTAAGTAGTTTACAGCCTGTTTAGGTAAGCGACATTTTAGTTTATATTTTTTTTGCAATTTGATTTTGGTTTTCCGTCGCCGTTGGCAATTATTTATAATCTTCCTTTAGGAATATGTTACATTATCATTAAGTTTGAAATTATCACCGATTAATACGTGATGCTTTAATTTTATGATAAGTTTGATTTTGTGGTTTTGTAATTTTCCGCTGCCGTATTTATTTAGTTAGAATAGATTTTTTATTAGCCATTTAGTGAGTTTTGGATATTTATGTAAATAAATTACATTTATTTTTATTTTGTGAACAATTTTGTTACTCCATGAAAGTTCGTTATTCATGACAGTTTACTAATAAAATTTTCTTTTATCGGCGGTTGCTCAATTATCTTTAATTTTCTATTAATAAATAACGTTCTCTTCCGTTTTGTATTACCAGTTGATTGTTTTTTTGTAACTGTTTAAATCTCAACTCGACTCCGTTTGCGCTAATATCAGATTAAATACCGGCACCGATTTAAATCTTGAAACCTGGTAGGCCGACATCTTCACTGACGCTACTTGGACCGCTTTTACCCATTTAATTCTCCGCAAAGAGGAATCTAGGCCTCTATATAACCAGTTACCTAGATTGGCGCTCGAGTAACCCGTTTATATAGCGATAGTCCAACCGCAGTTCACCGTCCGACCCTCTCAAGACAACTTTGATAACAACTAACCGTCCACCGAAGGTAAAAGCGTTATAAATTTTCTTAGGAACATGTACGGTAGTCGTACTAGTTTCGTCTAAATTGAAAATGCGGGAACCATCTGTCAGTTCTGGTATTCAATTAAAAAGTTCCTCTAATTTGGTAAAAAACTAGTCTATATTGTGCCGGGTAAAGGAGGTTAATCTTGAGAGACTACACTGTTCAGGTTGGCGAATACTTATTTTGTTCCCATGGTTCTGGAAACCGTTTCTTGTTTATTACTGCACATTCGTATGCCAGGTGTCTTGCTTAGGTGGTAGCCAACCCACAGGCCATTTGGCTACATGTCTGGATACAGTCAACTAATGAAGATTCCTCATTTTCTGTAAAAACTCGGTTTACATCATAATGAGGATCCGCACGAACGTCGATATCGGGATTTAGCCGTTGCTTTTTAACATATCGAAATAATGTCACGTATTTTACATTAAAATTCTGGGCAGCTTGCCTCAATGGCATTCCATCATGAAGAACAGCATTAACAGCCGCATTTATATCTCCTTTAGATCCATACCCTACTTTTCTTGGGTCTGGCTTCCTTGTCATCTGCAAAAAAAAATTATACAGAGCCTGTACATGTGGTATACAGTGAAACGGTTCGAGGACTTTTGTTTGAAACGTTTCACTGTGTACTTTGCCACGGTGTTTCAGAGTGTACTTCTAACGAATTTTGCAGAAAGTTTTACCGAAACTGAATAACACATTATTTAAAAAAAGTAACTTGTAGGTTAGGTTAACAAATGATCCAGGCAGCCGATAAAATATTAAAACAATGATTTAGTAAGAAGATGCATTTTAAATATGTATGAAACTGTGACCTCTAGAAAACAAATTACCTTAAAGTTCCACTGGTTCTCACTACAACTTATAACCGCAGTTTTAATGGAAGTCATCAACCAGCTACTGTAAGTTGTTGCTCGGGTGACTGTTACCAACCTACCAAAACTGCAATACGGCGGCGTATTTAAAAATTAAATTGATTGTTTCACTGTGAACGCTGTTTCACTGTGACCCACTCTCCCCTACACTCTGTATACTTTAACTAATTGTGTTTAAGCAACTTGCTGCTAACCTTTCACAAAATAGAACTTTAGTAATACTAAACCAAGTATCCAATAGATCCAAGTGTAAATATTGAATTGGTGTATAAACTATTTATCCCACATAAAGGAAACCTAAAAATGGTGATTTTAATTTTTTAATTATCAGTGAGTGTGCATTTAATCAACAAAAAAGCAAAATAATACTCGATTAGTATTAGTTAAAGGAAATACTTTTTTTTTGTTGTGACTGGATGAGAATTGCGTGAAGAATAATTGATCTATTTGTACTCACAAAATTAAATTTATAACGAAGAAATTTGCATTTAATAACGATTATTTATTTGCTTTTACTTTTAAAATTTTTAGAGTGTTAGCTAGATAGGGTAGGGCTAATTCTTAAGATACAATGCTTGTGTAGAAAAGTGTAAACCTTTCAACGACTTGCAACTACTTCCAAACGATAATTGAAAAAAAACATTGTGTTATATGAAATTTTATGTTCAAAGTTAATGCTGAAGTATTATATGAAATATCTACATCAATTGGTTTTTAAATACAGGTACTTCATAGGGAAAGCTAATATACATCTTGTGAATATCACATAAATATTAACTATAGAGTCAACTTTGTGGATGTTTATTTTAATGGTTTTTACTGGGTAGTATAACTAGGCCTTAAAGCTAAGTAAAACAGTCACTATTATATCAGAAAAGAGTAGTGTTGAGAATGGTAGTGCAGTTTTACACAAGCCTGTTTTTGTAAATATTTTTCGTATGGTATTAAATAAATCCTACTAGAATAAGGGCTTCTAAAGCACACTTTGTGCAAACATCAAAAACTATTAACTTTGGAGCAAAAAATGTAGATACCCTTTCTTTAAGAATTCAATTTCAACTTATGGAACAAGTTGAAGTGTCTGCGTTTTTGTTTGTATGTATGACTTACTTCAGGTTTTAGAACAAAATTAATGTCTTGTTTCTTTAACCACGATTTGGTCAGTAACCAGACGCCTTTGCTGACAACTGTGTAAGGAATGAATGGTGAGTCAGTAGGTGGAATGTTAGGGGTGTGTATGGTAAAGAATTTGAAATTGTGAATGTAATGTACGAAAGGGACCTTGATATTCTGTGTATGGGAGACAAAGCACAAAGAGAAGGATGCTGTGGAGATGGCGGATGGCAGTCTAGCACTATGGTCAGGAGTGCTGAGGTGCATCGCGTAAAAGGAGTTGGGGTGATCGTAAGTGAAAGGGTGAAAAGATGTGTTAAATAGTACGAATTGGTATGTCCCCGGGTAATGTGGGTTAGAATGAAAGTGGAGTTTCCAAGAATTTTTCTTATTGTATGCTATGCACCGGTGAATGGAGAAAGAGACGAGGAGTGTGAGAACCTCTGGAATGAAGTAGAGAACGTGTTGAACGTATGTAAGCTAAACTAAAGAGTGATGATAGTGGGGGATATGAACGGAAGGGTGGGTGTACAGAGAGAACATACTGAACGCGTTCTAGGAAAGTTCTGAGATCAACGAGCCAATGGGAATGGTTAACTCCTGGTGCACATCTGTATGGAGAGAAGCTTGTTTGTATCTAACACGCGGTTTAAAAATAAAAATGTGCATATGTATACATGGCAAAGAGGTGAATCTAAAAGTGATCGACTTGATAGTGTATGATGAAACGATTTAGAAACCTGGTGAAAGACACAAAAGTAATTCCCGGATCGGAGTGTGGATCGGACCACTTTTTGGTTGCATCGAGAGTGTGTTTAGGTCAAAAGTAGGTCTGGAGAAGGCAAGCAAACGTAATGCAAATGTCCAGATTTAGGGTAGACTAGTGGATAACGGTGCGAGAATGAAATACGCAGTTGCTGTGAGTAGAGTTGAATGTGAATGAAACAGTGTGGAAAGAGTAAATAAAAGGCACTGATTTTGAAAGCGCATGGACAAGCTTGAAAATATGTATTGAGAATTGTGCCGTGCGGATATGTGGAAGAGCGACTGTGGAATGAATCGGAAAAAAGGCAGTATGTAGGAAAAGGGACGCGTACATGGCAATGATTTCTGCAAAAAATGAGACTGAGAAAAAGCGATTGTGTGAGATGTACAGATTAAAAAGCATGGAAGCAAAGGAGGTAGTGAGAATAAGTAAAGAGGAAGTAATGTATGTGGAAGGAGAGAAAATTCAGAATGATTTTGAGTGAAATAAAAAAGTCTTCTGGAAATGGGCCAAAAATACAAAACGTGGTCCAAAACAGAGCGCTGCAGGAGTGATGAATATGAGTAACGAAATAATATGGGACGATTGTGAAATGTGGAAATGCTGGCAAGAATATTTCGGAAAGCTGTACAGTAGTGAGGAAAATAAGACTGAAGGGTTAAATAAGGAGAATGTTGGAGTGGTGAATGAAACTGAGAAGAATATTGGGATAAGTGAGGTAGAGAAAACGGTAGGAAGGTTGAGAAAAGGCAAGGGAGCAGACGTAGATGAAATCACTGGTTAAATGCTAAAAGATGGAGGTTCAAAGCTTATACGAAGATTTTGTGAATTATTAAATGTATGCCTTATGTGTGGAAAAGTGCCGAGGGATTGGAAGGGCGCGATCAAGAGTGAGCGGGAACAAGAGTGATTGCAAGAACTACAGAGTAATAAGTTTGCTTAGCGTGTCTGGTAAAGTATTTGGAAGAATACTGATTGATAGAGTACGAGAGACTACACAAACTAAGATTTGGGATGTGCAGGGTAGCGTCATGCCAAGGAAAGGATGTGTAGATCAGATGGTTGCGCTCCAGCAGGTGATCGTAAAGTGTTTAAGTGTAAAAAGGATGCTGCACTGTGTGTTTGTAGATCTGGAGAAAGCATACGAGAGAGTAAATAAAGAGAAGCTGTGGGATATATTAAGTAAATATGGAGTAAATAAAGGTCTAATAAACGGAATAAGGACTACAACGGTAGCCGGGAATGTGTTAGGATTACAGGAGGCGTGAGAGAATACTTTAATATTGAGCAAGGAGTGCGACAAGGCGGTGTGATCTCACCGTGGTTGTTTAATGTATACATGGATAAATGTGTAATAGTTGGTGACGTAAATGTACGACTTCTGGTGTATGCAGATGACAGTCTTATTACGTGACAGTGCGGATGAGCTACAAACTGCTCCGAGAAAATTTGATACATTGTGTGAGAGCATGGACCTAAAGGTAAACGTGAAGAAAACTAAGATTGTGGTGTTCAATCGGGAAGGTGAAAAGGAGAGCAAGTGGACGAGCTGGAATATCTGGGTAGAATGTATACTGCAGATGGTACAATGGATGGCAAGATTTTATGAAGGGTTAATTCTGGAAGGAAAGTGATTGGGAGTATGTGGACGATAATCAGAAACGAAAGCATGAGACTAGATGCGAAACGAGCAATCTATAATGGCGTGTTAGTGCCCTCAGTACTGCATGGAAGTGAGACATGGTATGTCAAAAAAAAACACGAAAGAAAAATAAATACCGTGGGTTGAGATTCGTGAGAAGCGCGTGTGATAAAACGAGAATGGAGAAGTTAAAGAATGAGTTCATAATGACGGAGTGTGGCGAGGAGAAGACGATGATGGATAGATGTAAAAGTAGTACATCATGTTGGTTTGGTCACATTGAGAGAATAAACAACGCAAGATTAACGAACGTAGGTTAGAGGTAAGGTCGTAACTGGTAGTCCGCGTAAAACTTGGCTGATTGTAGTAATATGTATGATAAAGGAAAGAAAGATAAGGAGTCTTAAAAATAAACGGTCATGTCAGATACAATGTATGAACCTTGCGGAAGCAAGGGAGGTATGCAGAGATAAGAAAGCATGGAGAAAGATTGTGAATGAAAATTAAATAAGAGACAGGTATTGTTTTGTGTACCCCGCAAGTGAATGGCGTGATGGTTAAGTTAAGTCCCCAGACTTATATTGAGTGTCTTGAAATAATGGCCCAAAAACGATCTAAACATGTTGATAACAATTTGGTTCATAAAATGAAGTAATTTTGAAGGGAATTTTCTAAATAAAGATTTGAAAATACTCCTCCTCGAACACGTCCATGTTAGGTATGGAAATTACACTAAAATGCCATTATTACGTTTCGTTTCCAAATTCCACAATGCGAAGTATTTTTTGTCGTCAAGAATTATCGAGCTCAAACTCTTGTGTTGGGCTTGGATGTAATTGAAACATTTGCTTTTTTGTATGTTTGATGTAATTTCTGGCTAAAATTCTTCTTAGTGTTGTATGAAAACGCTAGTAAGGCACAGTTTTGGTATGAAAGCTCCCGATTGGCATTCATTAGAAATTTCTTAGTTATAATTGGATTACAACCATACATCGTCCAATTTGAATTTATACAAGCCATCCACTTATAGCAATCCGTTATAGCCTTAAAATAAACGTCCAGTAAAACTGCACACACTTTGCGGATGTCAAGTTTATAAGTAATTTTTTCTTTAGACGTCAGTAAAAGATGATATTTTAAACCTACGTTAAAGTTTGACATTTTCACCGGACTGACAAAGTCTTTGCATCATCAAACGGATTGTAAAGTTAATAACTCAACACCAATTTGAAAAACAACGAACACGAATTTATTGTTTGAGTGTATAAGATTAAAGTACAATGACTAAAACTAACATTTTCCCTAAAATAAAATCCGCCAGGTAACAGTGGAGGTCTCTGCATTCTAGGAAAAGGTCTTTAATTCATCCTATTCTACATGAACTTTTGTACTCAGTTACGCTTGCACTAGATGCAAACATTTTCTAAATCCGCCAAGTCTTTTGTTGTGCTTAGAAGTCTTCAATATAACGCTCAGCTACAGTGCTGGGTTTCCAGCTACCATGGCACTTCAAGCACATTAAATCTGCGCCGCCGTCCACCAACAGTGTAACAGAGGTTCTTCTTAGACAATTCCCTGTGTATTCTGTATAGTTCGCTAATTTTAAGAAAAAGTCACCTCCCTAGGAGAATTACTTATTTTATGGATTCCCCTCACCGCTCTTGAGCATTTTCCATTTCCATATTTCAAAAAAAATCGGAGATCATTCACATCTCGTGGGCGCAAAGCAACATATTTGTTAAGAAAATTTAGGAAAGATTCCCCTACAACTGTAAATGATTTAATTTTTTTTGCTTTGCTATCTGGAATTTTAATATGTACCTAGCAGGGTTTTCAGGTTCTCAATGTCGTCTACCTTCATCTTCACCAATTCAACGCAACGACATGCCCCTGAGATACCAATAATCAAAGCTATCTAAAATATACCATAATTTAAGCCTTTCATTTGTTCTGTTGTAAATAAAAGAAACATTTTAATTATTGAAATATAGGTATAAGGTAGGCAACCTAATTTGCATATCTTCATAGTGCATATTTTCGTACAGGTACATATTCCCACTTTAAATTTTCTCCTGCTCAAATACGTTTACGCAATACGTCATCGTGACGTAATTCCTTGCGCAAATCCTCTTCGCGCACGAGTACATGATCTAGCTTCCAAAGCATGCATTTTGCTTACTTCCTTATGACTGCAGTGAGTGCAGAAAGCATTGTTTTGGGTTTTCCCTAAATTTAGTGAAAGTGCCATCGATTTGATGGTAAGATATTTTAACGCATTATACAAAAAATTAAAACATTTGCTCTTTTCAGGCACTTTTGTAGTAGTTCAGTTTTTACTGTTTCTTTTATTTTGCTTTTATTGCAATTTACACTTTAATTACATTTTAAGTACGCATCTAATTTTACTGTTGCGTACGCTTGCATTTTATGATTGCAAATTTTATTGGAAAATTTCAAAAAGTGCATTAAGCAGATTATTCAATTTTTAAGAAGAAAATTTTTAAGATTAATTCCAGTTTGGATATGGCTGATAGCATATAAGCATTGTTATTGCAATAAATTGCGCAACATTACACGACGATTACGTCATCTTGGTTTACAATTCTACATCATTATTTTTTATAATACCAGGGATCCTCAAGAAAATTTTGTATATGTTGTACAGGTATTTATTTTTAATGATTATTACTAATTTAAGGCAATAATTAGTTTTAAGATATGTTTTATATAACCTTTTCACCTTATATATTCAATAAACATAGTTGTTATTTTTTATTGTTTTACATTTTGATAAATTTTTATTGTTAACAAACTCTGTTTAGTTGTTCCGAGATAATTAATTAAAAAACAACTTGGCGTCCCAGATCATTATATTAGTATTACATTTCATTTTTTTATATTTATGTTAAGTGAAAGTAACAGCAGAAATTGGGGTAATCAAGCAAATCGAAATAATGGACCACCCTACTTAATCTACCGATTTGAGTCGAAGGCACTATTTGTGGTGAATAGTTAGTATCCTGTTAGTTTGACGATATGTGTTTAGGAGAACTTTTATTCTTTATTTAGTTATTTCATTATTACTTACATTTTTTTTTATTAACTTTATTACACCATTTATACACCACATATTTATTTTATAAATTGCTGAAAAGCGCGTTCACAGATTTTGCTCAATCTTGTAGGTAATAGATCATTTATTGCTGTATTAGCCGCTTCAGTAATTTCTGACGGCGTGTAGTGCTACTAAGAATGTAATATTTTAATTTACACAAATAGGAACAAAAGTTTAATAAAATACTTACAATAACACTGAGAATCTTCACAATTCTCAATTTGTTTAATGCATTGTTTTCAACGAAACCTATCAACGTCTATAGCTGCTTGCCAGAGCACCCTAAGTAAATCTAACTATTTCTCATTTTCACAACCTAATTATTTTTTCTTATTTCACATTTAAGTTTAAAAAACGTCTGAAGAAAAAATAGTATATTTTATGCGGAGCAAAGTGACTTCTTGTGGCTCATCTATATTTGCCGATCTCACTACGTTCGTCCGTCAAACCTACAGATTCGCCACAAAAAGTGTCACTTTAGCTCCTTATAAAATAAAATACTATTTTAATACTAACTAAAGTAAACAAGTTTTGAGTATCCATGGCAAACCCATTAGATCTGGTCCTTAGCATAAATTCAGTATCAAAATTTTTCTCAAAATTGTTGTTCCATACGTCAAATAATTACCTTAAACAAAGTGTAAGGTAACAAACAAATATTAAGAAGGTATTTCGAGAAAAGTCGTTAAAGTATCTTTTGTAAGTATTGCGAATACTATCCACCTTGGAGTAAGAGTAAATTCAATAGCAAACATTTTCACATCAAATAGTTATCTTAAATAATGTTTTAAAGAGAGTTTCTAAAGTACCTTTTGTAAGTATTTTGAGAAAAATATGAACTTTGGAGAAAAAAGTGTAGTCTATTTTCGAAGATGCTCTTTAAGAGAGGAAAAAAGTTTCAAAATCAATTAAAAAAATCAAATGCGCGTGGGACATTGTGGTCTATGTGGTCTATGTATAACAAAACTTGCAAACGTTTCATATTCAGCAATGCAACCAAAACATTGGGTTTAATTATTTATTTAAAGCAATAAATTTAAAATGCTTTAGCTTCGTACTGAATGCGGAACTAACGAATCCACATTCATATTTCCGTAAGTTCTAGTTATAACGTTGTTAACATTTAGATAGGCTCATGAACGGCCATCAGCGACAATAATTAAATTAAATTATAATGTTGTTTAGGGTTTTACTGAAAGATCGCTAACACTCAAAATGAAATCATTTTGTTTACATAGGAGATTTGTATTATATTTGTATATGTAAAAATTTTTACTTGTTTGTGTACATCAACCAGAGCCACGCTAGTTAAAGCTACAACGCACTACACTGTTAGCAAGAAGTCTAAAATTAATTATGATTTACACGCATTGAAATTATTACATTTATGGCACAAATAGTTATGATTTTGTAAAAGACTAAGCTGCAATACTGAATTTCAGAGCAGCTATCAATAATATGGCAACATTATTGCAATTCAGCATATTGTAATAATTTGAAAGTTTTCCGGTATATCTACCGCGTTAAAAACTAGCAATTTATAAATTCGCATTACTACGCTAGCGCAATAAACACGCACACACACGTAAATGGACCTGCATACGCACAAGTATACTCATATACACACGCACACGCACAAACGAACACGCACGCGCACACGCACTCACAGTGTGAATTATATTTACAATTTTGGGGTGCGGGTGGTTGGGGGTGGCGCTATATTTGTGCCGTCAATTCTGTTACCCCACCACGGTTTAGGGCATTTTACGAAATATTTTGTGTTAAAAAAATAAACCATATTTCAAATGGATACTATGTATGCGCAAAAAACGTACCTATTCTAATTGGATTATTGAGCTTTTGTTTTATGGTATTCCTCCTTCACGAAGTATGGGTTTCCTGATACAACTTGGGTTTGATTAGGGTGTGCTGAGGATTTGATTTTCTGTGAATACGACAATAAATGCGTTTCATACTCTTCAACATGCATGCCTTATCATTATCTGTAGGATTTCATCTCATGCCATTAGGATTGCTTGGAGAAACAAGGCTTGAAAACCCTAACTTGTACGAACTTGATAACAGTAAATAATTGTTAAAGCAAGCAAGAAAAAATTTGTATTCAATTTTCCTATTATAATTATTATTGAAATATAAACATAAAACATTTTCACAGCGTTGCGTTAATCTAACTGAAATTTATAAAATTTTGGAAAACCGAACTAAGGTCCAAACACAACGTTTTTGATGGTATTCAGTGACGCAATAATTAAAAATGGGGCCCATTTAAATGGGATCATGTGGCAAGTAATACCTCGTTTGAAGGCTCGTTCCAAGTCCTTTTCAAAGACATCAACAACATTAAAATATTACTACTGATTCATGAGTTTCAATCCAAAAACGTCAATTATTGTTTTGAGGTTTTTGGGTTGAATCAGTAGTAATATTTTAATGTTGTTGATGTCGTTGAAAAGCTCTTGAAACGAGCTTTCAAATAAGGTATTACTTGCCATATGATTTCATTTTTAATGATTACGCCACTAAATACCATCAAAAACGTTGTATATGTTCGGTTTCCCAAAATTTTATTAATTTTAATTTTATGGTTCACATAATAGGTTAGGGGGGGGGAGACTGTATAATTAAAATTAAGATAAGGTTAAGCACACAAATTATGTTTTCATTGTTTAATAAAGATTACAGATATTCAATATTAACGGAAATTTGTTTCTAATTTATAGATTTTGGATTTACGTTATAGCGTGATTAAATTTGGTTTTTAGTTTTTGGTGACAATTTTCGTTGCTAACCTTCGTCAGTTAGAGGGTGTTTTGATTTACCATTTTCAAGACTTTAATAATATTTAATCTTTGAAATATTGTTTACTACAATAAAATTGTAACAACCCATTTTGAGTTGTATTAAAATATTACCGTAATTTATATTCTTCGTTCATTTAGTTGTAAATATAAGAAAAAATTTTTAATTATTAATGATTTATAGGTATGTGGTAGGCAACTTAATTTGGATTTTGGTGTAACTTAAGTGCATATCTTCTTAAGGGTTTATACTCCCACTTCTTTAAATTAATTTTTTTTTCTGCTCATATTTTCGCGCAAGGCGTCTTCATCCGACTTGCTAAGCGTCCATTTTTTTATTTCTTGATGAATGTTGTGTTGTTTAGGAAGCCATTTTTAGGTTTCCACCTAAATTTTGTGAAAAGTGCCATTGATTTAATGGTAAGATAATTTAACTGGTATTATATTAAAATCTAAAACATTTGTCTTTGCAGGCACTTTTATTTCATTTATTTTTTTGCACATTTAATTCTATTTTAATTACCTTTTAATTTTAATTTTACGTACGCTTTCATTTTATGGTTGCAATTTTGCATTCAATGCAGATCTAAATTTTGATCACAATTTTTTATTTGAACTTTCGAGATAATGCAATAAACACTGGATTGTTCAAATTTCTTGAAGAGAAATTTAAAAAAAGTAAAATTCCATTTTGGTGGTTTACAACGTAAAGCATTGTTAATTCGAGATATTGCGCAATATTGGTGCAAAGATGACATCACCCTTGGTTTACATTTCCGTAATCGTTTAGATACCAGAGGTTATTAAAAAGTTTTTGTACAAAAATTTTTCGAACATGTATTTATATCCATAATTTAGTAATTTAAGGCTATTACAATTAGTTTTTAACATATATTTTATATAATTCTAAATTTAACTGTTAATAGTTTGTATATTTTTTATTTTTACATTGTGGTAAAATTTTTATTGTAAACCTCGGTGTAGTTATTCCGAGCATAATTAAAAAATAACTTGGCGTCCGACATCATTTGATTAGTGTTACATTGTTGTTTCTATTGATGTTAAGTGGAAATATACAGCATAAATTGTGGTAATTAAGCAAAACAAAAGCATGAACCGGCCTATTTAAACTGCCGACTGAGACAAAGGCATTGTTTTTGGTGAACGGGTTGTATCTCGAGTTAGTTTAACGATTTGTTACGAGAACATATATACCCATTTATTACACTATTATTATTTTATACCTATCGTATATTATACCTGGCTTATTTAGTTATTAAATTTAAACTATTATTACACCACTATTTTATAAAATTATATACCGTTTTTGGCTTTTTGATATCCGTTTCCTAACCACTGTTGCAGGGTTACATTTATGTTTTCAGATTTTATATAATTATTTGAGATCTTAAATAACTGTTAAAAATTATTTTTTACTGAAGAAGATTACTGTAATTGTTACCGAAACGTTTAAACTTGTAAAAACATTATAAATACACAATTTCATACCCAAAAGCTAAATATCTTAATTATGAGAGGTAATCGTGAAAGTTTTAATTTTCATACATTCCGTCCTTGTTACGTGAAGCAATTCGAAAGTAAGCTTTTATAAGGCATAACTAGAGCAATAAAACATAACTTAATGTGACGAAAATAATTATTTCCATGCGTGACCTACCTCCTCCAAGAGTTTACCAAATTGAGTTCAGATAAGAACTATTTTGGAATGAATAAAAGCAGAAAACGAATTGAAAACATAAAATTGAGAGCATAAAATATCTGGAAAGTTACTGGAATAGTGGCCTAGTTATGTTGAGTTCGCCAAGTGAATGAATTAGAAACCACTAAAGGAGAACGCGCGAAATTTAAACCTGGAACAGCCTACTTACATCTGTCGTACAGTTTTATACAGCTGTTTACCAAACTAAAAGAAAATCTGACGTGGTTCATCACATGACTTTCTTATCTAGTGTCCTGTTGCGTTAGCAAAGAATAGCTATACAGGGTAAAGAGACTAGACAGGACAACTTGTTATACCTCACCAGCAGGATACATTTGAAGGTGGCGTTTGTCAGTTCGCGAACGGCTATTTTTAACTTATCAATATTTTTGTTTACATGAAATGTACAAAGTATAATCTTTATAAGTTTTTGTTATGAACGAATAAGTTCAAACGTAAATATGTAATTAAAAATTATTATTAATTTTATTAAATACATAAATAAAACATTTACCTCGAGTAGGATTTGAACCCAGGACCTGTACTTTGCTAGAGTACCGCACTAACCAACTGTGCCATCAAGGTTCAAGCCCCAATCGATGTAAATTTTGTCTTTATGTATGCAGTTGGTTAGCGCGGTACTCTAGCAAAGTACAGGTCGTGGGTTCAAATCCTACTCGAGGTAAATGTTTTATTTATGTATTTAATAAAATTAATAATAATTTTTAAAGTATAATCTTGTTTCTGCTTGTACCCCGTGATTCTTTAATACTGATGAATTTATTAAAGTAAACGATTAGATTCATTCATTCATCATTACTACGAAATGATGAAATAGTAAGGCAACGAATGGAGGCAAGTCCCCAAAAAATAAATTTGCCAGTTAAGTGCTCAAGCTGGTAAGTTGTCATTGTAGAATAAATTTACGATACCTACTAACTTTATTTTCAAGTTACCGGGCTGTCTTATTCAACATGCCAACGGATTTTGCATAAAAATCTACATATGCACCCATATCTGGTTTCTGGTGTACAGCAACTGCATGCTGTTGATAATGAGACTAGACGTAATTATTGTGATTGGTTTACCAAAAATTTAAACAACGATATTCTAAGTGTAACTTTTATGACCAATGACGCATGGTTTCAATTATCTGGCTATATTAATAATCAAAATTATCGAACGTGGGCAACTGAAAAGCCACATAATTTTGAAGAGGAACTTGAAAGAATTAGATGAGAGTGGGAGAATAGCGCCACCTTAAGGAAAAATGTTGATTTAATCGCTAAAGGTTGTTTTTTCTTTTTGATTTTATTGAGTTACGTGGTTTAATAACTTTTCTACGGTATGGTTAAAGAAAATCTGTGGTTGTTCTAAAGTCAGTATTTAAAAAAATGTTCAAAAAAAAGTACGAGTGGCGGAATTATCTCGCCCATTAGGGGTAATTCCGCCAGTAAGGTGAGTAAAGAAAATAATTTATGCATAAGGTTTATTGAACAATGTTTAAGGTAACATGGTGAAGAACAGTGTGGTTACTGGCAATAATCACAAATATACATTTCCCCCGTCTCCCTTCCACTGCAAGCTGCTGTTCCTACTTGAAAGAGGAAACACACCTAAACCATAACTCATTTGCTTTTCCAAATTTACTGCAGATGATGCAGATATTTTTATCAGAATTCGGTTCATAGTATAGACTAGGTTCCAAATCATCCTTCTCATCATCGACGCAGAGATTGGTGTCATCTTCTGTTGACTCAAATTTAGAAGATTCCCACATAAAGTTCCGTCGTACAGACTTCTTCACTATTTTCCGCACTCGCGGAGCTGCTGCGAATGCCTTTATTTTGCTCTTACGCAAATTGGACTTTCTCCTTTTCTCCAGTTTTTTCTGCTCCATTTGTTGGTATAAATCCTTATTAGGAGTGGCAGTTATTATTTCGGGATGCTCCTTCTTTCTATTCTGTTGTTTTCCTTGCATCTTGGATGTTGAAGGCGGCACTGGTGAGAGATCTTGGACCCTGAACGTCATCTGTTTCGGAGTCGATGGAATGGAAAAATTTGGACGAGCATATGGCTGCCTAGTTATTACACCGTCGGTTGGTGAATTTTCAGAAGGTTGTTATCCTCCTATTATCATCGCAGGTTGGTGATCCTGGTTAAGGGCTGATGCAAAGTCATCCTCACTAAGCCTGCGAGGGTCCATAGGATATATCCCCGACGACCTAAATCCGGATACACCTTTGTCCATAGTGGCCACTCTGAATATGGATGCTATATCGTAGGGGACAATGTTTTGTTGAATATTTGTTTTCATAAATAAATCGCTTTCTCTATTAAAGCTGATTTCAATGAGCTATTAAACAATATATACAGGGATTGGAGTCTATGTGAAGTGTGGGGTGGAATTGAAACCACAGTGATATAGTTTGTCTTACAGAATTCAAATGTTCTTAGCGAAGTTTGGCTGCAGTGATTCTCTAATATTAAGAGCACTGGATCATTTGCTTGAGGTTTTGTGAACTGGCAAAAATGGTGGAGCCAAAAAAAGAAGATTTCCTCATTCATCCACTTGTTGTGAGTACATCTATAAATTGCACCTTTTGGTCCACCTTTCTCCAACAAAGGTGTCATTCGTTTAAGAAGATATATAAATAAAGGAGGAGCGAAGGTTCCTGCAGCATTCATTGCACAGCACACTGTTATATTTTCCCCTCGCTCCCAACTAGTGGCAGATCCCACCTGTTTCTAGCCTTTAGGTCCCAGAATGTTTCCTGGTTTTTGCAACATTGTGATGCCTGTTTCGTCGACATTAAAAATTCTTGACGACGGAAAGCTGAATTTGCCCAAGCAGTTTTTAAATTGACATAAAAATTTTTAACTTCTGTTGCATTAAGTGCTCAAGTTCGTTGATTCTGGTTTTCGTAATTTAAGCTGCAGATTTCTCCTTCGAAAACTCTCTAACCAGTCGAGTCCTGCAAGTTGATTGACAGTATTGAACCTTTGTTTTATTTTTTTTCCGCATATTCGTATGCTAAACGTCGTAAGTTCTATAGGGGTTAATCCGTACAACATTTTTGGTAAACGTAATACGTGATCAGCCATTTCTTTCTGCTGTTCAGCACTGAAAATTTTCCTGAATGTTTCTAGTTTTCATCTTATCTATCAAAGTGCTTCTTGGGATACGAAATGATATCGCAGCCCTTTTCACAGACATGCCAGATTCTACGGCTTTTATTGCCGAATCTAAGGCTGCACTAGTCCATTTACCTTTTTTTGTTCTTTTTCGATTTCTAACCATCTGAAAATAAATGAAGCCTTAAAACTAGGTGAGTATACCTACAGTTGTACTAATAAGTTGCTAACATAGGAGCATCCCGCCACTGGCAGAATTTCCCCAGCTTAACATGGCGGTCTAACCACAAACCTATTCTTAACACCTTTTTAATTAATTTAAAATAACCTATTCAACAAGAATGTGGTGAAATGTATGCGAAAGACTCTTAAAACGCTCAGCTTATCTTAAACTGAAAATATTATATGATTAGAATAACTTACCTTTGATAAACGTAAATGGAATGATTAGATGAAACAAACTATTTTTACAAAATTTTACACTGCTGTAAAAAATGAGATAGCTTAATAGAAACAGCCACCGCTAGATGTCGGGACATGCAATATGTTTGTAAATCATAGACAACCAGAAATTTAAAGGGTGACGGTATTACCTTCTATGGCAGCATTCCTCCACTCTCCCCTACACCAGCAACTCTGGAAAAAGTGTTTGACAATATGAAGCGTAGAGTGTAATTGTGTCGTGAACATACTGGTGGACATTTTGAGCGATTTTTATAGTTTATTTAACTAGCTACCCAGCTTCGCTTCTCGCTATGGTCAGAAAACACGCCGATAACCGTTTACGATATTTTTTAAAGGTAAAAGTTTTTCCTAAAAAAAAATTCAGTTGTGAAATAATGCTATTATAATTTTTTTTAAGTTAGGTTAGAAGAATAATTCGTCGTTCCGTAGATATGCAGATGCTATGCATTTAAAATTATACTACAGTCACAACACGTTTTTGAATACATCTCAACATAATTTGATCGTAGTTATTTTATTTCATCGAAAATGTATATTCTGTTTAAAATCGTATAGATGTATAAAATATACTTAAAATGAATATAATTATTGCCGTTTTTATTTTCATTGAATACTTGATTTGAATGTAGTTAATATGCAATATTGACAAAATATTAAAATTAGAAAAAAAAGAAATTCACCTGCGGGAAGTGTTCAATTTTGTCATTTTTAAGAAAGTTTTAAAGGGGACAGTACCAACTGAAACATTTTAATAAGTAACATTTTTAACTACTAATTGTTATTTAAAGCTTTAAACGATGCCAAACCATATTTTTGGATGCATTCAACTTTTTGTCGTGTAATGTTACCAACTTAAACATCTTAATAAATAAAATTATTAACCTCAATGTCTAACGTTAACAATTGTCAATAAAAAATTTAATGTTACCAAACTATATTTTGAAAGCGTTCAACTTTTTGACGTGAAATGTTACCAAAACAGTATTAATATAAGTACCAACTTAAACATCTTCTTAAGTAAAATTATTAACCTCAGTATCTGACTTTGCCAATTGTCAATCAAAAACTTAAATGTTGTCAAACCTTATTTTTGAAAACATTCAACTTTTTACGTGCAATGTCACCAAAATAATATTAATGTAAGTACCAACTTCTACGTTTAAGTAGGTAACATTATTAACGTCAATGTTTGATTTTATCAATTGTCATTCAGAATTTTAAATTTTTGAAAGTATTCAACATTTTCAAATGCAATGTTACCAAAATAATATTTATGAATGTACCAACTGAAACATTTTAGTAGATAACATCAATAACCTCAATGTTGGAATTTATCAACTGTCATTATGAACTTTAAGTGTTTCCAAATTATATTTACATTTAGTGTCTTTTTGACCCAAATAATGTTTATGAAAGTGAAACTTTTATGAAAGTGTAAACGATGCCAAATTATATTTTTGGAAGTATTCAACAATTGTAAAATGAAGTGTCTCTTTGGCATGCAATATTACCAAAATAATATTTTACGAAAATACAGTTTGACATGTAACATTATTAAATTAAGTGGTTGATCCTCAAAATATCATTCAGACCTTTAAGGATGAATAAATAAAGTTTTTCAAATAATCGGCTATTGTAAGATTAATTTTCATTTTGACATACAATATTATCAAAGTAATATGTATAGAGGTATCAAATTAAACAATTTGTAAATATGAAATTATTATATATAAAAATTGCCAACTTAAACTTTCTGAAAATAGTCAACTTAAATATTGAATATATTTCAACAAATTGAGAATACATTTAAATCAAAGAAATATTTATGAAAATAAGAAGTAACAAAATTAGAATTAAAATATATTAATCAAAAAAGGACTATAAGGAATGGTTATGATAAAAGACAATATAAGCACTAATAACACATTGTAAAGCATTTATGAATGAAAATAAACTAAATTTGTTATGGGAATAGGGATTATATTCATGGGCGTAGCCAGCTAAGGGCAGGGAGGGGCAACTGACCTTGGAAGAGCAAAAATAAATTAAATAATTTTTAAATTTTAATAAACAAAAAATTAAATCTAAAATATACATATTTTTCTGTTCTGCATATTTTTTTTGTTATCTGTTATTAGTTTAATTTAAATATAATTAAAATCTCAAAGTTTTGTTTTCATTTGGCTTTTCTTTTTATCCTAAAATTTTACATTTTGAACGACCATGGACCATGGTTTGCCCCCCCCCCCCCCTATTATAAATCCTGGCTACGCCCTTGATTATATTTAATTTACAATATATAAAATATATAATTGATTGAAGAACTATACTTAACAAAGCATAAAGTACAAAACAATTTAGTTGGACAAAGTCTTGCTTCTGTAAGATACATTCAAAGATCAATGAGTTCCTTTACAATTACAATCTTGTTTGATATCAAATAAATTTAGTTAAAATATTCAATCTGAGGAAGATGCAGTGTTATCGAAACAACTGTCATTTTAAATAGTATAGTGAAACTTTAAAAACAGTTTCACTCATGTAGTATGCAGTATCATCAGGTAACAAATAGTTCAGTCAATATTTTAAAAGCATAATTTTGTATGACTTAGTATAGTATTCAGGTACATTTATAAATTGATTGAACCATAATTATTTTTATATAGAAACTTGAATATGGTACTAATAAGATTATTTTCAATCATAAGTATGAATTAGAAATATTTCAAATAGGTTGTAGGTTTGAGAAGTATTAATATATACATAGTACATAATTAAATATTAATATGCATATAAAAATTTTTAATCTACTTGATAGCAACATCCTTACTTTGGTTGATTTAGTTTAGCTTTGTAATATCATATCAATTATTATTAAAGGACGATGCTAGTGTTTACAATATAAGAAACGTCAGATTTATAATGTACTCGAAAAAGATATATCCATTTATTGAAAAAAAATTAAGATGTGGTATATAAAACTCAAGCTTATTAGTATTATTTCATCTTAACTATGATTTTATAGTTAATCCTCTCGTTTTATACACATCATCACTTAAGTTAATAGATATCACCCTTATTGCATGTATAAAAATATGCTGTTATGGATAGAATCAATCATTACACACAGAAAAATTTAAAAACTTCCATCTACACAGTTCGAAAAGCATTCTTTGTTAAAGCTGTCACGATTTTATTAAGGGATAGATAAATGAATATTACTATATTAAAACAATTACGTCTTTAAATTTTAATTATTCATGTGATTCGTATATACTATTTTACGTTTTTACGTGTCTTCAAAGGATCTAAAAACCAATAGTAATTAAAATTAATGTTAAAAAAGGTTGCTGATGATATTCACAACTGTTATGAATTAATACATTACTAACTGTACTGTATGTTCAAGTTTTTGGAGATGTTCCTATATTCTATACACAAATACATAGTAAATTATTATAAGTTTTTGTTATGAACGAATAAGTTCAAAGGTAAATATGTAATTAAAAATTATTATTAATTTTATTAAATACATAAATAAAAAGTTTACCTCGAGTAGGATTTGAACCTACGACCTGTACTTTGCTAGTACATCAGTTCTACATACATAAAGACAAAATTTACATCGATTGGGGCTTGAACCTTGGTGGCGCAGTTGGTAGCGCGGTACTCTAGCAAAGTACAGGTCGTAGGTTCAAATCCTACTCGAGGTAAACTTTTTATTTATGTATTTAATAAAATTAATAATAATTTTTAAATACATAGTAGTTTCAATTATAAATTCATAAGAATAAAAAATAATATCATTATAATTGTTTTGTACTTGGATTAAATAAATATGTTTATTAATTGTGAAAGTACTTTAGAAATAGGTTATGTGTATCAAAAATAACAAATGTAGCATTCATGCTGAAAACGTAAGGTTCTCTTCGAAATTTTTCAATCAGTGGCAACGTTCACACTAGCGCAAATGCAAATGTTGTAGTTCCAATGAAATTAAGAAATTAAGAATTTTAAATATAATATGAAACATTTTCTTTATTATAAATAAAATTTGTTTCAAAAATAACATAATTACAATTAAAATCAGAGACTTGAAATATAATAAATTGAAAAATTAGTTAAAAACTTATTGAAAACAAATGTGCATGTTTATACACAAATTTAAATAAGTAATGAAAACGAATAAACATTTTTACATTGCATTATCGTTTGATTGTAATTAATAATGCTTACCTCATTCTGTTAATCGAAAGAAGTACATAACTATACTAAAACGTATGTTTTTTATTAGGCAAAATGGTTATTTTAAATTTTGGTATTTTTTAAAATTATTAATATATATATATATATATATATATATATATATATATATATATATATATATATATATATATATATATATATACATACATACATACACTTTGTGATCGATTGAGAAGGGGTTGAGATTAGATGGGTCAAATTTTCTTAAAACCTAAAATGTTTGTAAAAGGTCTAAAAATGATTTTAAGAGTAGTTTGGATCGATTTGGGATCATCACGTTTTTCGCTCATCGTATAGCTCGGTTTTAATTTAGGATGAGTTGTAAAGTTGTTTTGTGTTTCAGGCTCATATTAGAACCCGTCTAACCTGAGTTTGAACATTAGATTAGCTCCATTCCAAGTTCGATCTTTGGGCAAAAAGTCGAAAAGTGGAGGGGATACAAAAAAGTTGAAAATCCTGTTTTAGCATTTGATGTCGGTCTACATTGGTGCAAAGTTTCGAAGAAAATGGTAGGTAAATAACGAAGTTATTAATAGATGCGCGAAGTCGACTTTCCTGAGAATCTGTGCGCGTGGACCACCCCTCCCACAGCATATGTGTGTGTTCTATCCCATCGGAGTGGTGCGACGATAGTGTCGAATATACATCACGACGCCCTAATCCCTCCCCACTCCTTCTCTGTCGGTCATGAATTCTCGACCCTCACGTCGGGTCGGCGGCGAATTTTTATATCGATCCTCGCAAACACGACCGAGGCAATCTCGAAAGGGGGCGGCGGCCGAATACGAGTGTTCCTGCCGGAACGGTACGCGGTACGTTTGTTATCTCGTCGAACTCGGGCCGTGTGAAAAATTTGATAGAAACCGTATTTCAGAGTTTATTTTATAATTTCTATTTAATTAGCGCTACATATATATATATATATATATATATATATATATATATATATATATATATATATATATATATATATATATATACGTATACCCCATATAAATACACAGGATACGTACTATTTTCGATGGGAGGAGTGTTTATAGTAAATCGTAAAAATATTTACACCGTCGGATAAACGAAGACGTCGTTCGTTTAAACCGTATATATTGAGCGTCACTACGCCGCCTTGACAACCACAAAATTTCTCGTCTCTTTTGTTTTTTTGAAATTCGAACTATTAGTTAGAAAAACATAAAAAATCGATTTCGAAGTCGAAATTTTCGACTTTTTCAACTTTTGACGACGGAGTTTTCTTTTCGAGGTCAAAATTACAATAAATCGATACATATTTCCGACGGTTCAAAATTTCGTAAAAATCGGGGTGGAATTTTGAAAATTTAAAAAATAGATGTTCTAAGCGTTATTTCGAAAAGACAAAAATACGCTGTGGCAATCGCTGGGTCCCATTAGGACACGTTCAGTTGTCAAATGGCAACGCTGCCTTTAAAAGTACAAAAGTTATGGCCATTTATGAGAGTTTTGAAAAATCGAAATGTCGTGATAACTCGAAGTCGGTACTCGTTAGAGAGAACCAGATCCGATTTTGTCCATTTTCGCACTAAAATCCATCCATTTGGATACCTCGCACAAATATTTGGAAAAAATTGTTTTGTTCGAAAATTATCTGATTTTTATTTTCAATTTTGAAAGGCCGTTGTGTCGGAAGTAACGGTCCGATTTTGACAAAATTTTGCCCGATTCATTTCGACGAAAGGAATCTTAAGAGACCGGGGAAGCCCCCCCTTCCCCTGTTCCTTCCATTTTTATTGACACGTGAATTTTTCTCATTTAAAAAGCATTGAAAAAGTTCGTAACTCACTTAAATCCGATCCAATTTTCGAGATTTAAACGTCATTCTATTCTAATTTCGTGGTGAACTCCCGCCGATACCTCTTTCGTGGTGATGCGACGGTAGTTTGGACTATATCCTACCCACTCCTTCGCCATCGGTCGCGAACTCTCGACCATCACGTCGAGTCGGCGGCGAAATTTAAAAAGAAATTATAGATTTAGAGACTGATACCTATTTATACACGCACCACTGTAATTAAATAAATGACAATGTATAATTGCCAACCTTTAAGAATTTTTGTTTTTCGGGAAATTCAAACTGTCATCAGTATTAAAGCATCGCCCGTTATCCACCTGATCAAGTCGTAAGTTACGAAAGTATAAATGTAATTTTTTGTTTTGTTTTTTACACACAATTCAAAGCACACTGTATTTTTTATCAATCTTAGCATTAGAAATAGTAATGCACTTATTGCTTTATCGACAATATTCTAAAATTTGCAGAACACTTTATCATATATGAATCATACATTACTGCACATTTCAACACGTGTAAAATATTAATAGAGAAACAATCCATTTAACTTTCGCCATATTGAAAGAATAGTTCGTGTTGTATATGAAGAAAATAACGCAGTAACGTGGTTGTCATTTTTTTTTTTCATTTAATTAAAGAAACTTCTATAAAGAAAACTTATGTAAAACTGATTTGCTCTTAAAACAGTGTTCTACATTTTGTGAGCTACAACTACAGATTACCTTAGGGTCGTATAAAGTGCCTTTTCGTAATTTGATTCAATTTCGATAGGTACTCTAATAGACATATTAAGAAACGCGACGTCATCATCTCCGATGTCATTATAGCCATTAATTTAACGGGTGTCTCGCGACAGCAAAATTTTTGGCTGTCATCGCAATAAAAAAAACTAAAATCTAGTGTAACCCAGGATCCAAGCTACGGTACTCTACAAACCATTGACTGGATCCTAGGTTACCGTAGATTTTAGTTTTACTTTTTCATTTTCCATTTTTTAGATAGATTGAGGTTGCGTTACCACGGTTACACCCAAAAGTTTTACTGTCGTGAGACACTCGTTTAATTTATGGAATATCCTACGAAAATTTTTAGGTTGGCAAACCTTGATCTGGAATTGTGTCGTATTTATTATAGCTACTACTCCTTTATATAGGAGTTGTAGTGTTTGTCACTCTTACAGAATGTGTCAAAAAACAGGATGCGTTCAGTGGAACAAACTCGTGACCGTACTTTTGGCAATTTAATGTATTTCAAATGTAAATCCAAGATTATCTTGATTATCTTCCATTTTCGTGTTTTGTGACACAATTTGGATAAAACAAAAGGCGACTGGATTAAATTTTCACTTAAAACTAAGACATTACACACCGCCACAAAATTTCGTTAATCAACCAAAGAAACGACACAAAAAGGGCGAATTACAAAAAATTACAAAAAAACGTGTTTCACAAGACCTTGAAACACTCATACTTTAAAAAACTCGTTTTCAAGCTTGAATTCCTGCTTCCAGGCTAGCCTTACGAAACTTACTTTTTAATATACTATTAAGGAATTATTTGTCATCTTACCAACAACTTTCATCAAAATAGTTTTCCGGTACATTTAACAGTCTTTAATATCCACAAAATGTATTTCTCCGCCTTCTATGGGGTAATTTTATTTGGGGTCCGCTTTTAATACATTATCGGTAACTTCCGAACACTCTTCTACCTTAATAAAATACTTATCTTTTTGGGTTTTTTAATGGTGTATGTTAAATTATACAATCTAAACGTTTCGATAACACTTACAGTTATCTTCGTCAGTAGTAATATTGTCTATTAAAATTGTTAGAGATGCTGAAACAATTTTGTCAAAGTTGAAAATTCTTTCAACATCTCTAACAAGTTTAATAGATAATATTACTACTGACGAAGATAACTGCATGTATTATCGAAACGTGTAGATTGTCTAATTAAAAAAACCTAGAAAAGATAAGTATTTTATTATGTGTACCATTGGTGAAAGTTTACATTTTCACTCGTCTACCTTCTTTGAGTGTGTGGTTAATACGGTTGTTATCGTCAGCCTGTTGATAGTTTTGGCTGTATCTTGTATATTTTTATTTAGCCCTTTAACGCCCAAAAGTATTTTTTTCTAAAACAACTATAATAGAAATGCTAGATGATAGTACTGTTTATTACAAAAAATTAGTTTGAAACAGGTTTTTGAAAAACTGCCGGTGAACCAGTACTAGTACTAACATTAAAACTAAATAATATATGAAAAAAAAAAACAAAATAGAATTCTTAGTGGAAAAGAAAAAATATTATACATGGTATGGTCCAAAACACTGAACTCATAAAGCCACCTGACACATTTGACTGTGAGTTTTACTACTTTGCTGCTTTCCAGTTTTCACACATTGTCTACATCGACTAGATGATGTTTTTTCGGCTAAGTGGCCCGCACTTTGCAGTGAATCCACAGCTGTTGGAGGCACTGATTTTTTTCGGGAACAGAATTTCGCAATCAATTGATCAGCTAATTTTTTTTAAACTGCAAATGCGACATTGGTTTTTTTCGTGGATTGTTGATTTTAAGTGTTTCCTACAAAATATAGGCGTTTACAATTGATGCATCCTTAAAAAAGAAAAATAGCTTCATCCACTACCGCCTGCTTTTCCAAGCTATGTTATTAGAGGCCATACGCTGATGAAAACGATCCAAGCCATCCATAAATTTGTTATAGTTCACAATAGACTGAGGACACGAACTTTATCACCAGTGCCAATTTTATTGGTTCTGAGAAGTTCGCCTATCTCCATTAGGCATATTACTGCAAACTGTCACACATTATATACCACCTACATACGGATGTATCGTCTCTCATGACAAAATGTGAATGATTCATGGGTATTCCTTTGTCCACTTTCAGACGTTTTTTTTGATAATGCATACAGTTTTGGCGTATTGTGCCACAACCAAAAAGTCCCATTTGAGATAATTTATTCATCAATGGAATCGGGGTAAAAGAATTACCAAAATATATCCAGTGTCCTTGACCACTAAAGTTCTCGGCCAGAGTTAGAACAACACGTTCATCAAGAGTGTGTCCATCGACGACTTTACTTTTCCCTTGATATACTTCAAAAGAATGGATATATCAAGTTTGTGAACATGCTATTATCCATTTTCAATTTCCCCTGTTATGGGCTTATTGGGAATGTATTGCTTTAATGATGAGCGCCCTTTAAATTTTACCAAATCCTCGTCGACTGATAGCTAACGACCAGGTGTGAATGAGTTTTTAAAGATTTGTTTAGAATGAACTAACATTGGTCTAATTTTATGTAGCTCGTCATACACTGGCCGCCATAAATAAATGAACACACAGTAAACGCTGATGTGTTTTAACACAATTAAAAAAAAAGTGTATTTTATTCCTATTAATAAAGGATGAAAATTTTAACAAGATACAAATATTGTTAACACTAATAATGCTCCTCTGTTCCTGACACATTCAGCTAGCCTATTAGGGATATTTGAAATGAGTGAATCTATCATAACCTGAGGTATACAATCCCGCGCGTCTAAAATCCGTTGTTAAAGGGCACCTAAATTGTTAGGGAGTGGCTGTATATCATTTATTCTCCGTCCTACCATATCCCACACATGTTCGGTTGGTGATAAATCTGGTGAACGAGAAGGCCATGGAAGCAGATGCGGTATGCAGTCGCGCATTATCTTGATGAAAAGTTGGATTTTCTATTTCTTGCAGATGTAGCAGTAATACTGGTTCAAGAACGTTGTTAATATACCGATTTGCATTTAATGTTCCCATAACAACTACTAGGCGAGATATGCTTCCATGGCAGATAGCCACCCACACAATCACACCTTTAGTGAGAGCAGTATGTCGTAAATTGCATCTTTGTCCAGGACGTCTTCTAACCATCTGCCACCATCATGAGCCAAATAAACAAAGTCGAGTTAAAGGTAAACAAAGCAATGGTCGGTATGATCTAAGCCCAAAAGATCGTATTCTTCGATACGTCGATCGTATGGAGATTTGGTCATCAATTAATCCCTTGTTGACGAAAAACGATCCCGAAGATCTACAAGAGCACAATATTCACGATCAGTGGTGCATCTAGGACGTTCGGGACGCAAACGCCGTGGTACTTCATTATTTTCTGACCATCTTCGCCAACATAACGAAATTGTGGCGAAACTGCATCCCACGCGGGCGGCAACATCACGAATTGCTAATCCGGCTTCTCTTAGACCGATTATTCTGCCACGTTCAAACTTGGTTAACTGACGGAAATTTGCACGAAGTCGTACAGGAGTCATTATTTCTACTTTAATGTGTTTACTTATTAAGCTTACAAATATGCTTAACACTGACACTTAAGTAACTAATGTGAAATGAAATGAAAGAGTTTTTGTTTCACTGTCGATGAGTACTTGATTAATCTTTATTGTATCTTGCTGAAACTTTCATCATTTCTTAATAGTAGTAGAACACACGCTTTCTGAAAATTTCATTAGAATACATCAGCGTTTTTTGGGTGTTTATTTATTTATGACGGTCAGTTAGTTCGGAGTATCTTGGTTTGGCATTTTTTGTATTGTCGTTCAAATGAACAAACCTAAGGATTTGCAAAAATCTCTGCCTTGAAAAAATATTAGCAACTCCTGCATTGTGGAAATTAGGATTTTTGACCAATATTGTCTTTGAGATGGCAGGGTGTTAACACCCATTATGATAAGAATACCTAAAAATGCCAAAAATTCTTCAAGAAATGTATTTAGAGACCTTCTATTTTGTTCTGCATGTATGTTGGACTCCTTCACAATTTTTGCTATAAAAGTTTCTGTACAAAAGGTTGTGAGTAAATATGTTGCTTCTTCTGTTACAATACCATAATTAGGGTGTATGCCCTCAACAAGATTTAGATACTTGAATCTTTTGGGCAAATTCCTGTTTTTATCCCCTTAAATTTTGGAACGCTCTCTTCTCCTAGCTCATCCTCCGCTTCGGATTCTACGGAATCCAGTAATGGATGTAATGGCGGCACAACCTCTATAGAATCATTCGAATCCCAATCGGACTCTGTCGAATCTTTACTATAAACTGCAGGAACTTGCCTTGTCTGGAACGTAGAGACTGTAGAATAAAATTCGGCTAATCGACTACTTCGAGGAGTGCTTTTAGGTAATAAACTAAGGGCCGCAACAGAAGATAACTCGGGAGAAGATACTGCGGAAGACGTCGTTGTAGTTGAAGAGGTTTTTTCAAATATATCATCACCATCTGAATCACCTCCGATATCAGAATTTTCTGCCTGCTCATCCGTTATTTCAAAAAGGACAGCCAACAATTCTTCATCTGATAATGGTCTATGTTTGTCATGGCATTCACGATAATTTTCGTTTCTTTTCATACCAGCTGAAATAAAAAAACCTAGGAAATGTCTCAAAACCAAAATAAAAATGTTAATATTCTTTCGTACTATGAAAACAAAACAAAAGATTTTATATTTATATGTAATAATTTAGCCAAAAAAATTATCAAATGTCAGACCTAACCTAATTTTTTTTACGGTACACTAGATTAAAATTCTTTGCAGCTAAACTATATGTAGTTTTCGACAAACATCCACAAATAACGGTAACATATGAATACACTTACCTAACTATTCAATATACCGCGATCATATACGACTGGCTCTGACGTTTACCAATGGACATCCCCGGCATAACCACGATACGCTAGCGACTATAAGGAATATGTTCTAGCACAGTACGCTACCATTATGAACTTAATCGTCTGATGGTAGGTTTCATGGTCAGTGGCCGTTAAAGGCTTAACGAGTCACCGTTTGGGGTATTCTACTAAGTCGAATCAGTGCAGTTTAAAATGTTTTTCTCACCTTGACAATTTTTTTAACCTAAAAGTATATATTTTATGTCACGATCATTTTCTTTTTATTCGATCTAAATTCACTCATACAGAGAGTTGCGCACCTAATCGGTTGTACAACTTATGGAACGTGACGTTGTAGACGGGTTAAACCCTATTCACCTACATTGAACCTATGATTTACGCACGACTTTCCGTTTTTAACTTTACAATTTTATTTAAATGTTACTACGTTACACATCTACTTTTTAGAGTAGTCTTCATTACTTTCCCCTTAAATATATATTATTTGTTTTAGATACTTAATGCAATACTGCTTTATTTTAAATTCACATAAACAATTTCCTTATTTTTTTAAGCACCGTAGTAACTCTCCTATTATAATTAATTAAATTCTGCCCCACGCGTCTAGATACTATGTAAACAATCTGTTGCTTGTAAGCTGCTAAGTTCACCTCTTCTACGTTATACTGGATTTAGCCTAACCGCTATAACAGGGTTCAATGTAACCGTATTTACTGTTTTTCAATGTTTAGTTTCAATGTTGCCTCATAATCACTTGCACACAAGATGTTGCTAGGACATTAAGTCTAAAGCTATGAAGTGAGCTTGTTTTGCAAGTTAAGAAATCGGCTAGAGACGATATTTTGGTCGTGAATAAAAAATTAAGGTTAGAGCGTTAGATGTGGAAGTCTTTGATGAATATGTAGGATGGGATCAATTTCTATTTTTAAGTGAACGGTTTGCATTCCGGTCTTATGTGGATGTTGAGATGATACGAATAGAGTTATAATTCTAGAAACTCGTCCTATTAGATCATTTTGCAACGTTTGGCCAAGCTTCGCCAAGATCGGCCATGGTGTGTGTGTGCGTGTGTGTGTGTGTGTGTGTGTGTGTGTGTGTGTGTGTTTGTGAGTGTGTGTGTATGTGTCGGTTGGTGGGTTGTTGGGTGGGTGGGAGAGTGTGTGGGTGCGTGCATGCGTGGATATATGTTGATACCAGGGATAACTCTATAACGAAAACATGTACTTACTTAAAATTTTAAATTTAGGCTTGTTTTCATTTCTCTTGGAGCTGATTAGATTTTCGGGGAAATTCAACGGCGGAGAGGTGAAGTTTATTAGGAGCTGAAATTTCTGAAACAGCTGTATATTTCAGCTTTTATTTATAAAGTTTCTGAATATAAAGCAAAATTAGTGTAAAAATTAAATAAAGTGCTTAATCTGAATTATCGGTATTTTTTTAAAAGTGGGCGGCTTTGGGTTTTTTTAAAGTTAGCATGTATATGTCTACTAACCTCTATCTGACATGAAGTTTTAAACGTCTGTTTGGCATAGATTATTGTTTTGGTTTTTATAATGTTGCCTATTTTCGTAATGAGCTTGCAATGAAAGAGATTGCATAAGTTTTGTTGTATTTGTGGGCTGAGATCTAGACACTAACAGAAATGTATGTAGGTTAGAAGGTCGTGTGGTGTTCCACACCAAATATATTAGGATAATTATGCAACCTATTTTTTAATACGCTCATAACGGAAGAGGCAACATTGTAAAAACAAAAACAATAAACTGTGTCAGATGGACGTTTAAAATTTCATCTCAGGTAGATGTTAATAAATATATAAATTCGAACTTCCAAAGCCGCCCGCATAATACAATTAAAGCATTTTCAGTAATATTAAATTAATTTTTAGAATTTACTTTATATTAAGAAACACGAAGAAAAGTTATATAAAGCTAAATTTTCTTTTAGGAATATGTCTACACACTTTCTTATAAAATTAATAATTATTGAGATGTTGAAAATAGTTGAACTGACACCTAAATTCTACATTAGGAATTTTTTGCATCAAAATCACGCGTTATGTCAAAAAATTGCCTAAAACATAATTAATCGATATGTTCTAGGTTTATATGTTGGTATCTTTGACATATACAGTTGTTTCAGAAATATTAGATGATAATCCAAAACTGTTTCTAATACACACACGCACATACGCACACATGCACACACTACTTTATCAAACGATGTATAATGAGCTAATGGGTCGATTTAGCGTTGGTAAACAAAATGTCACATATGTATATGTAGGTTTTAAGGTAAAAACCCAAAAATGAACATCAACATCTGGATTTTTGATAAACAGTTTTTGTACAGCATCCACGGTTTCTGCAGTGACTTATAATAATAGTAATAATAATAATAATAATAATGATAATAATACTCAATTTATTTCCTCATGACAAAGTAGATTGTATAGGATGTGTCAATTTACTTAATGGTTATGCAAATGTATAAAACGTATAAAAATATGGAATCTGTCATACTGGACAAGATTATTCTTCTCACCAAAGTAATGAAAAAAGTTCATATAAACATGGGTCCGGAAATATGATATTTTCTAGTACAAAACTCTTTTTACTTCATATCTGAATTTTGCAACGCAACCTAAAGATAATGTGATATGTTTAAGTCTAATCTACCACTTGGTAACATAATTACAATATAGTTTTTATACAGGGCGTTTCAGGAGGAATCTCCATACTACACAAGCTTATTCCTCTCATCAAAATAATAAAAAAGTTTATATAAGCATGGGCCCGTAAATGCTTCGTTAACGAGTTATACCGGGTGATAGATTTCCCCTGATGATAGAATGTAGGCCAATTTTTTTGGATTATTATTTTTAGAATTGAATTTTCTACAAATTGTATTAAACAATTTTCTTTGTTTATCAGCAATTTAACGGAGTTATTGAAGTCTAAACGCAAAAAAGTGTGTTTTTCGACCCCGACCTTTTGTACCTTCCCCTTGATTTCTAATTAAAAACAGGAGTCACAGTTCTGGGACAAGTTTTATTCGATTTCACAGAAGGAGCTAAATTCCAGGCGAAATATTTCACCCTATATAACTCGCTAACGAAGCATTTACGGGCCCATATAAACTTTTTTATTATTTTGATGAGAGGAATAAGCTTGTGCAGTATGGAGATTCCTCCTGAAACGCCCTGTATAAAAACTATATTGTAATTATGCTACCAAGTGGTAGATTAGACTTAAACATATCACATTATCTTTAGGTTGCGTTGCAAAATTCAGATATGAAGTAAAAAGAGTTTTGTACTAGAAAATGTCATATTTCCTGCTTAAAGTGGTTTATGTTTTAAATGTTACTTATATTTTTTGGTAAATATAGCGCAGAACGTCCACATGGTTAAGCATTTTTCAATTAAAAATTATCGCGCCAATTAATGCTCTCATGATCACTTAGTTCAACTTTGAAATCGTGCATAGCCTACTTGAGGATATTTAGATTCAATCTCCATTGTTAACAAGAATACTTAACAGAATTGAACGGTGTACTTTGATTAAACGTTAACCAACATTTTAGATGAATCTAAAGTTGAACGATCTTTTTTTCTGATTAGATTTATGGTTGCCTTATACCTTCTCTGATACATGCATCGTATTTCTTTGATGGTGACAGTTAGCACAAATTTATTCGCTTAGACGTCAGAAAATCCAAATGCTACTAATGCTAAAATGACATGAATAAATGAGCTTTATAACTGCTTGTGTAAATAGTAGTGAGCTATCTGGCTAACATCTAAATTATAAATGGTACTAACTAAATAAATATATGCAATAATCTTTACCGGTCTTTTTACAACAAGAGTTTAGACAAAAGTAGTCTGAAGTAGTCTTTAAAGCAGCAACATTTATATTACAGCAAGATAAGCTATTTAAATTTTAATGTCGCCTAATGCAGCAAGGACTAGGTAGAAAATCACCTAAAAAGGGAATACAAACAGTAACGTAAAGTGTGTTTATAATTATTCACATTATACAGTACAAAATTTCATGTTAACTTACCAAAATGACGTAACCATGTAATTAACCAAAAATGCTAACAATGCTTTTAAATATACACTAATGCGTCAAAAATAAAGATGGCCTCTAATACAGAGTAACAGTAGGCCTGAAATTTGAACAAGGACCTCTCGTAATCAAAGCTACAACCATATTTTTCGGCTAACGAGTATTACTAACTATGTATTAGTATATCAATTATAAATACGTATTAATCTCTCTCTCTCTATTCAGCATCATTCGTCCACATGTGAACATATGCCTCCCCCATTTCTTTCCATTTCTCTCTGTCCTGTGCCTTACTTATCCATCTTTTTCCTGCGATCTTTCGTATGTCATCATACCATCGCATTACAGGGCGTCCAACACTTCTCCTGCCTTCTCTAGGTCTCCACTCAGTTGTTCTCATTGTCCACCTTCCTGTATCCATACGAGCTATGTGACCTGCCCATCTCCATTTGTTTCTTGCCAGTGTCTCTGCTATATCTTTCATTTTTGTTTTGCCTCTGATCCAATCCATGGATTTTTATCTTTAATGTGATATTAAGTATAGCTCTCTCCATATGCCGTTGTGTCACTTGAAGTTTGTGTATAATTTTCTTTGTATATGCCCATGTTTCTGTGGCATACGTAAGCACTGGGAAAACACATTGTTCCAATACCTTTGTCTTCATGGCTATGGTAATGTATTTGTTCTTGTTTTTCAGAATGTGACTTAGTTTCCCAAATGCTGTCCACGCCAGCCCAACTCGCCTTTTCAGATCAGCTTTTTGTAGCTCTTTAATACTTATTTTTTGACCTAGGTATATATATTCTTCCACCTCTTCTATTCTTTCTTCATTTATTGTAATTTCGTCAAACTGTTCCCCTCCATTTTGGGTTCGTCTCATTATTTTTGTTTTCTCTGTGTTCAATGTCAGGCCTATTTTCTCTGATTTTTCTTTTAGTTCCATGAGCATTTCTTCTAAATCATCTGGATTGTTAGCTACTAATATTATGTCGTCCGCGTATCTTAAATTGGTTAATCTTTGTCCATCAATATTTATTCCGCGGTTTTCCCATCTCAGCTTTTTAAAGATATCCTCCATTGCCAGTGTAAACAGTTTGGGCGAGATCGTATCACCTTGTCTTATACCTCTCTGCATCTTTATCGGTTTTGTGTTATTGTGTAATTTTATCGTGCTAGTTGCTTCGCTATATATATTTTTTATTAAATCAATGTATCTAGAGTCAACCCTGCCGTTCTCTAATGAGTTAATGATTGCCCATATTTCCAGTGAATCAAAGGCTTTATTAAAGTCTATAAACGCCATATGAAGATCTAAGTTATATTCTTGTGTTTTCTCAATTACATTTCTAATCGTTTGTATATGATCTATGGTGCTATAGTTTTTTCTAAAACCCGCTTGTTCCGGGGGCTGGTAAAAGTCTAATTTGTTTGTTAATCTGTTGGTTATTATTTTTGATAGCAATTTGTACATTTGACACAACAGGCTTATAGGTCTGTAATTTTTTAAAAGATTTCTATCTCCTTTCTTGTATATTAGAACTATCACTGCGTTGTTCCATTCTTTAGGGATTTTTCTCTCGTTTATACATTTATTTAGTACTATCTTCAGACTTCTTATTAATTCTTCGCCTCCATATTTTATCAGTTCTGGTATTATACCGTCTTCTCCTGGCGCCCGATTATTTTTCATATCTGCAATGGCTTTCTTGATTTCTTCAGCTTCGATTTCCGGAATTTCTTCTGATCCCACATTTTGTATGGTTTTATCGGTTTTTCCTTCTTTCCATTTGGTTTAGCTACTTTAGATTTGTAGAGGTGTTCATAGAATGTTTCGGCTGTGTTCAGTATTTCTTGTCTGTCATATATTATAGTGCCGTCTTCTTTCTGTATTTGGTTCATCACTTTTGTGTCTCTGTGCAATTGTCTTCTCAGCACCCTCAAGCTTTTATTCTCCTCAATAGTCCTTTTATCATATTATCATTATATTTTGTTAAATCTTGTCTGATATGCTTCCTTATGGTTTTATTCAATTCAGCATACTCCACTGTCATTCTTTTCCCCTCTTTTGCTAGCTCAGCTCTCTTATTTATTAAGATTTTTGTCGTCTTGTTTATTTTAGAAGTATTTTTGCTGTCATTTGAATATTTTGCTGTTTTATTTCCTGCATTTAAGATTGCACATTTTATTTTAGTATTTACTGTATCTAGTGTATCTTGTTCTCTTATTTTACTATACCATAAGTTTCGCCTTAACTCGTCTTGGTATTTACCCGCTTCATTTTTGAGGATGTCTTTGTCTATTTGTTGTTTACTCTTTTTGACCAGCTTTCTTCGTTCTTCGCATTGTTTTAACTGTACTGTTGCTCTTACTAGCCTGTGGTTACTTCCTGTGGGATGTTGGTTCAACACTGTTACATCATTAACTAAATGCTTGTGCGACGCTATTATAAAGTCGTACTCACTCCTGGTTTGTCTATCTGGACTTATCCATGTCCATTTCCTATTCTGTTTCTTTTTGTAATGAGTATTCATTATAAATAGTCTCCTACTCTCCGCATAATTGACTAACGTGCGTCCTCTTTTGTTCCTTTTGCCTATTCCATACTTTCCCACTGCAACTTCCTGGTCTTCCTTCTTTCCAACTCTTGCATTGAAGTCGCCAATTATAAAATAATGGTGCACCTTGTTGAGTTGTATGGCCTTCGTCAAGTCGTCATAAAAGTTCTCGTATTAATATTAACACTTAAATAAAAGTGCTTTACCGTTAGTTAGTTACTTAATATTACCAATCCACAGGAACTAGTGGAGAGCAATATTAAATTTAATTTAATTAGGCTGTTTTTAAATACGCTGCTGTTTATCTCTTTTTAATTGGCACTGTAAAACATTGCTGTTTCTATTACCAAGCCTTGAGACTACGCAAACAATCGCACTCAGCGTTGTAAATTTTAATATAAATGAATTATTAAATGCGAACAGTGTAAAAATAAATGATTCAGATTTTCTGTCTACCACTATGTTCTATACATTACAGATTCACACATGTATACTTTTTTGCTTTTACATAAAAAATATCAAAACTATAGAAATATTTGTAAGCAAATTTGGCGCCCAACGTAGAGCCTAATGAAACTGATACTAACATTACATGATAAATTAATTCATGCGTATTTTCATATTGGTAGCAATGGAATTACTTTTGTTCATGTTGTTTGTGGAAGCACGTGCATAATATGCGAAGATACGCGTTAAGGTAATCCGCGTACCACGTGATGTATATTCACTTAAACCAATTCACATTACATTTACATCACACTACTCGATTACAATATCGAAATAAGCTTTTTGGGATTTAGAAAACATGTTTCTCTTATACATTTACATATGGCAAATTTAACTGTTATATTTTATTTAATACACTTCCGGGAATAAAGCGAAACGACGGATTAATTTACTGTTGTATGTGAAAACTACGTAATGATACAAATTACTACTCTTAGTCTAGTCTTAAATAGGTAAAATATTTAATGTACTAAGGAATTAATTAGAGTAACACGTTCGTAACCAAACAAAATATCTAGTGTGGAACACCACACAACCTTCCAACCTACAAAATAGAAATTAAAAAATTTAATCATTTTAATAACATTTTTTAGGATAATTATACAACTTCTTTTATGAGAAATTTATTACTAAAATAGGCAACATTGTAAACCAAAAACAATATTATATGTCAAACAGACGTCTAAACCTGCATGAAAGACAGAGGTTAATAGACATCTAGGTGCTAACTCAAATCAAAATAAATGAAATAGTTTTGATTTAAATTTTTTACCTTCCAACCTACATATACATATGTAGGTATAGAAGGTTATTCAATCGACTTTTTTTCTTTACTATCGCTAACCCGACTTATGAGCTCATTTTACGACTATTTGCCAAGTTTCGGCAAGGTCAGCTATCATGTCTGGATGTCTCTCTGTATGTGTGTGTGTGTGTGGTGTGTGCGTGCGTGTGCGTGTGCGAGTACGTGTGTGTGCGTGTGCGTATGCGCGTGCGTGTGCGTGTGCGTACCGAGATGGTAGTGTAGTGGTGACACGACCTGCTAAGCATTCGGGAGGTAAGGGGGTTCGATTCCCGTCTACCTTGTATGAGGTTTTTTCAGGGGGTTTTCCTCATGCACATGTAGCGGCATGGTCACTGCGTATATGCACACCATGTGCGGCTACTTAGGTGAATGCTGGGGTAGTACTTTCCCCCTCAGAACCCTAACTCCGTTCCTTCTGATCCTATCCTGACCACACCTATCCTTAATCTCATTATGCATGTATACGTAATGTATGTATGTATGCTGGGAATTCATGATTATGGCTGAAGGACTCCGGGAAGCTCGAGCAGCCCGCCGTCCCCCTTGGGGAGGGAATGAAATACGTTGCCTTTCCCTTTTCCTTTCCTGCGTGTGCGTGTGAGTGTGCGTGTGTGCGTGTGTGCGTGTGTGCGTGTGTGCGTGTGTGCGTGTGTGCGGGTGTGCGGGTGTGCGTGTGTGCGTGTGCGTGTGCGTGTGCGTGTACGTGTGCGTGTGCGTATGCGTGTGCGTGTGTGCATGAGTGCGAGCGTGCGTACGCTTGTTTGTGTATTGATGTATGTTAGTATCCACGATAACTCCAGAACGAAAATACTTACGTACTTAAAATTTTGTATTTAAGCTTGTTTTCATTTAGCTTAGTGCTGATTTGATTTTGGGGAAATCCAGCGTCGAATAGGGAGGGGGGTTATTATGTCAATTCTTGGTTTTTATCAAATATTTCTAAAACAACTGTATATTTCAAAGATATAAAAATACCCAAATATAGACTTTAAACATATCGATTAATTATGTTCTACGCGTAATTTAGCGGCCAAAAAATTCCTAAGGTAGAATTTAAGTGTTTAAGTAATTTTTTCATTATTTGAATAACGATTAATTTTATAAGAAAAGTTTTAAAGAAAATTTAATTTTACATAAAAAACATAGTCAATCGATATGTTTAAGGTCTATATCTCGGTATCTTTATATCTTTGAAAATCGATAAACTGCCCTAATAAACCCTTCCCTCCCCGCCGCTGGAGTTCTTCTAAAATCTAGTCAGCTCTAAGCCAAATAAAAAAATCTTAAACACAAAATTTTATGTACGTAGGTATTTTGGTTCTGGAGTTATCGAGGATACTAGCATACATCCACGCTGACATACACACAGAGACATCCAGATATCATGGCCGATATTGGACAAAGGTTGTAAAATGAGCTAATAAGTCGATTTAGGAATAGTGAAAAAAAATTCGATTGCATAACCTTGTATACCTACATGCGTATATGTGCGTTTGGAGGTAAAAATGTATTTTAAACATTTGTACTTTTGTTTACCGCCACTACCAGTCCCAACGGGTTTGAGCAGTTTATTTCATTCGGATTTTTTTATGTACATTCCTATTCAATAATTAAACTTTACAAAAACAGCGACAAACACGAAATAACCCGATTTCATTAACGAACGCAGCTCGATGGAGATCAATTCACCTTGACTTCGTACTTACAAATGTTGTTAAAAAAAGGCAAACTTGATTTTTTAGCAAATTTAGACCGTCACGTGTAAATAAAGTAAAATCTGTCTCAAAAGCATGCATAATAATCATATTTCTCAGAACAGCACCTCTGCCGATTACTAATCTAAGCAAAGTGTGAAAAAACGGTTACTTTCGTAGAGCTAATTTGCTCAAAACGCCGTAATTTGCTAATGGGATAAGAATTACGTCAATTGCTTTACAAGTAGTAATCCGAAAGACAAGGCATCCTTAGGTAAACGAGATCTTCAATTTGTCGGCGAAAAAAGTTTCTTTATTCTGTCGATAAAGACGACTTCTACATCTTGCCCACAAAGAAGCTTTCTGTATTCTGCCAGTAACGAAGGTTTTGTAGTTTACCGGTAAAGATCTTTGTCTCTGTCGGTAAAGTAGATTTTCGTATTTGGTCAATGCAGCAAACAATCCATCTTGGAAGTTACATTTATATTGAATACAGCGGACAAATGGATATTTAGTTTTGTAACAGAAAAATCCGCAGAAGCCAAGCTAAACTCGATGGGATTGTGGCGGGTCGAAGATTAATAATCTACAACGTTTGTTTTGCATGGTTCTGACAGTATGAGTCTCAAAAGATGAATGGAATACTCAAAAATCAAATGTACCTTAATACTTAATATTTTTCCGGGTTGAACCTTGACAGGTAGTTAAAACACAGAAATTTAATAAAAATATATTAAATAAATGTAAAGGTCGTACAATTGTTTATAGTGTTAACAAAAAAAAAGTTTCAGTAAAACCAGGCATAATAATACTATCTAAATTAATTTTCATAAATGTCTGGATTTGCGTCAAATTCACAACAGTGCTAGTAAAAATTAACTGGCCAGCCTTTTTAAATTAGTAACTCAATGTAAAGCACCTTTATTCATTTATAACACCGTTCTGGTATTGAAGGACGTTATAAAAATAGTTTTTATGCCGCGGCTTTACTGAGTGAAAACAAACAAAAAAATTAAGCTAAAACAGGTATTCATTCTCTTCATAAATTACAAAGTTATAAAAATTGATATTAAGGTTTTACATAAACAAGAATTTAATTCTGGAATTGATAAATACTGGGACCCCTGGTGAATAGGCAATCCTGCGAGCACCGATGTATTCCTGTAGTCACATGGGCGTCTACCCTTTCTTGATCTCGTTCGGAATCTGTAAGCAGATTATTAGTGCTCCCTAATCGTCTGTCTAGGAAATTTGGCTCCTTATAAATAGTACTCCTTTTAATTGTTAATAAATGGTGATAAACTTTTGTTATTTGAATCTGGGGAAATTTTTTTGAGTGCGCTTTAGGAAGCATGCCTGATAAAACAAAAATGGCGATATTTGTTTATACCGGTATAACTAAATACTTCAAATTGAAACTTTTGTGAATATAAGGGTGTTAACAATATTAACCACGTTTGCGGCTGATTTTATTGAAGAGACAAAGAAAAAAATTAGTTTTCTGTGTAACTTGAAGTGTATAAAAATCTGGTGATTAATTACAATTTTTAATTCGATTTTGGAACTAACTGAAGGAAGAAAGCGCCCATTTCATGGATGCTATTCAACAGGCAAATTTTCTTTGCGAATTAACATTTGGTTATACAAGTTTGCCCAAATTTTGATTGGCTGTCAAACTAGTATGTATAAAAATTGATGTTCTCTTCCCTTCAACAGAAAACACATTTACCTATCTAACAAAAATTCATTTGTAAGATTACAATAATATGAAAAGCTTTTATTTTTAATAAAAGGATTGAAATTGTGGAATACTGGCCGTTATTGTAGCAAGCCGGTTGGTTAGATAAATTAAAATAATGAAATTTAAATAATTTTTATCACTAAGAAACGCAATTTCTGGGAATTCTATTAAATTAGATATAATGTAAATTATATATTCCAAAGAATTGAGTTTTGTGGTTTTCGGGAAAAAATTTTATCTTAAAACAAAATTAAAAGGTTTTCTTGAAACAACTGAAAATTAAAATTCGGTTTTATAAATAAAGAAATAAGTAGGAATTAAAATACGTGTTAGGTATATACGGGATGAGTTTCAAAATGTATGTTTTTCAGTGTTTTATGTCAATGCGTGTAATTATTCGGGTAATAAGGAAATGTTTCAAGGACAACTTTGAGCTAACGAGTTGTTAACAAGGTGTTGGTACCGTGTGGTTTTCCCTTTTAGCTTGGAAGAGGAGAATGTTTTCAATCAGGTGGTTCTCACCGATCACTCAGGGAAGGAAATGATCTACTCTACGTTAGTAGACCAACGATTGTAGGGAAGAAACAAAGACACAGGGTTTGATAACCTGCGAGTTTCTTTCTGGGTAGGTTTTAGTATGTGTCGTATACACAGTTCCGGTGCCGGGAGATACGTGAATGTGTGTTCGTGAACTTGGGCGTTTTTGGTATGGTTAACGACCAGGACTGTTGAATCAGGTTTCTGCAGCGTTTTTCATAGGAACGGGGACGTGGCGGGAGAATGATTTTCTGGTTATATTAGTAGAACTTTTGACGGGAATTGATACGAAATGATTAAGGAAGATAATTAGGACCTTTGGGATAAGGATCTGCATCACTATATATTATAATTCAACCTTCATGTAGGGTAAAATAAATTTGTTCTGGACCATAATTGGTATCGAATACAGGTAAAAAAATGCATCATAAGTTACAGTTTATAACAGTTACACAACTAAAAAAGGTGTAAGGACAAATATACATTAATTACAACAAACAGAAACAGTACAGTTATGCAAGAAAGATTTGTAAATATATAATTACATCATTTTTTAGTAATATCTTGTATAATACTTTTCAAGAAACTTAAAGGTTTTTCAATACTTCCTTAAATTCGTCTAATGTATATGTTACCGTGAGAGACCGAAATTAGTGATTGTCAACATTCGCCGGTGACTGTCGACAAGTACCAAATGCCTCGTTGAAGGACCGAACAATTTTTAATTTTATAATACTTTCGGATTTTCACCGGTATTTGTCGACAAACACAAATGACCGTCGGTGAGGGTCGAGAACGACAGGTCTTACATGCTTCTGCCGTTGTCTAGCATCAGCCCCAAATTGCGTTGCTGTTTCTCAGTCTTACGCAAGGGTCGATAAGATGATAAGATAAGATTTTATAAGTTAATCACGTACATTTTTCTTGTTTCTTTTTTTAGATTATATTAAAATGTATATGTGTACGTTTATATATATATATATATATATATATATATATATATATATATACACTGTATCCAGAAAATAGTGAAAAAACCGCACGTGGTGATCTTCCTTGGACTATTTTGAGTAAAAAATCCTACTGTAATAATGCTCTGAACCACTTCATGGAGACACACAAGGTCATCAAAGTTGGAAATTTTCGGTTACAAATAAGGTAAAATCCCCAGATATCGACACTGCACCAGCTATCGTCACTTTTTGGTTTATTTGGATATAATAAGGTTTACACCGATGCTAAGAATATTAATTTTCAAGGGATCGATTAATTAATAATTTTAGTTTCCTTCAAAATTCCCGCCATAAAATTCACCTGTATCAGTTGCTACAAAAACTATTTTATTCAGTCGAGTGCCAGCATTCTAACGAAGCGGATTGTTGTCTTAGTGATTTAGGTAAGCAAGTGTATTTACGTTCTGCCTTATTTTTATATTTATGTTGACGTTTTTGAATTAATTTCCTTGCTAGAATTAACTATTAATGATAATTGGCTATTAGTTTGGGAACATCATAATAAATATAAGCCCATTTTTATGAAAAAAATAGGTGTCGATATCTGGTCACTCAATTGGATGTTATTTCTAAATATCGACATATATGTCGATCATTAGGTTTAGGAGGGTAAATTCAAACCGATTAATTTTCAAGAGATATACGTATTTCATATTTGTTCTGACTACCCTTAGAATAAAATTGTAACAATCAATTTGTTTACCAATTATCGACACTGCGATTTCATGTTAATAACAATTTACTAGAATCATACTTATTGATGTCGATGATTGGTTAAGTAGGTATCGATGATTGGAGCAAGTAGGTGTCGATAGTTGGACCAGAGTATTTCTAAATATCGACATAGTATGTCGATATCTGGGTTTATCGAGGGTAATTTTTAAAGCGATTTATATTGAAGAGATATATTTATTTCAGATTTGTTCTAACGACCCTTAGAATAAAATTGTAATAATTATTTTGTTTACCAATTATCGACATCGCAAATTTTTATAAATAACAATTTGCTAGAACAATGTTTATTGATGGCGATGATTGGGGCAAGCAGATGTCGATAGTTGGAGCAGAGTATTTCTAAATATCGACACATTATGTCGATATCTGGGTTTATAGAGGGTACTTTTTAAAACGATTTATATTGAAGAGATATATTTATTCAGATTTGTTCTGACTGCCCTTAGAAAAAAATTGTAATAATTATTTTGTTTACCAATTATCGACATCGCAATTTTTTATAAATAAAAATTTTATAGTATAATATTTATTGATGGCGATGATTGGTGCCAGTGAATGTCGGTGATTGATGCAAATATGTACGTATTGATAGTGAAAATAAGGTATTTTTTAATATCGACATGTACTTAATGTAAGTATCGACATTACAAACTAATATGTTACTTACTTACTTACTTTAAGCTGAAATAATGCTAAAGTAATAAAAGTTAGTTGTGACGTTAGCTTTTATTTTAATTTCAGAATTCACACGTAACGTAAAATCGTCATTTAACCATGTCCAAGAGACTGCAGTATTTGGAGCAAAGCATGACGAATGCAGTAGATGCTGTAAAAAATGGAATTCCAGCGTTAACAGCATCCAAACAGTTTGGTGTACCAAGAACGACTTTGTTGGATAAAGTTAAAGGAAGGGTTCCTTTACAAAGAAAAATGGGACCTGAGCCAGTATGAACACAAAATGAAGAAGCAGTGCTTGTTAAATGGATGTTTCACATTGCTAAGCGTGGGTTTTCTATCACCAAAGAAATACTTTTAGAAAGTGTACAACTCCTTGTCAAGCAAATGAACGAACAACTTCATTTACTGACGGAAAACCAGGCAAAAAATGGTATGAATTATTTTTGAAACGTCATCCTGAAGTTTCACAAAGAGTAGCACAGATTCTGACTAAAGCTAGATCATCCGTATCAGAAGAACAAATTCGGTGTTGGTTTTCCGAAATTGAACAATATGCGAAGGAGAACAATTTTACTAAAATTTGGAGTGACCCAAGACGGATATATAATTGCGATGAATCTGGATTTTTTCTAACTATGAAAAGGAGTGTATTACAACTTTAATAATGTCCAACGCAGTAGGCCAATTACCAAGTCCAATGATTATGTTTGCCTACAAAAGGTTACCACAGTACATAATTGCAAAAGTGCCCTCCAATTGGGCAGTCGGTCACTCGGATTCCGGCTGGATGACAGCTGAATCATTTTTCGAATAAATAGCCAACGTGTTTTTCCCATGGTTGACAGAAAATAAAGTGATCTTACCAGTAGTACTTTTTGTTGATGGTCACAGCTCCCACTTGGTATTGCCTCTCAGTGAATTTTGTTCTCAAAACGGAATTATTTTGATTAGCCTTGTTCCTAATGCCACACACATCATACAACCCCTCGATGTGGCATTATTCAAACCATTAAAACTGGAGTGGAGGAAGGCTGTCTTAGCCTGGAGATTAGAACATCAAGGAGGCAGGTTCAGAAAAGAAGATTTTGCCCCGCTTTTAAAAAAAGTTCTGGAAAATCTGAAAACCACTCCCGATATTCTAAAGGATGGATTCAAATCATGTGGGTTGTGTCTTTTTGATCCAAATAATATTAAATTTGATAAATTTTGTCAAAAAATTAACAACTATACTCCTGTAGAAACAGCAATCGATAAAGAAGTAAACAAATGGAATGTTCAACATATTTTGGATTATTTTGAATTCAAAAATTCTGACAAATTACAAATTTTTCAGAATATGGGTTCAGAATATACAGGTACATTGGAAGATAAAAGTTTGTTCATATTTTGGAAACAACTTCATCATCAAGTTTCTCATAATAAAAATCAACATGTGTCAGTTACAAATACTACTCAAGCACCTATTCTTATTACATTTTCCACAGATGAGATGGCAAACCCTACACACGATATCATGCAAACCGAACACTTTTCTGAAGCACCGATACTTATAACAGTACCAACAGATGACTCTCTAAGATCAAGCATAACCGATAAACCAAAATAAGGGGATGTTTCACATCTAACTCTAAGCAGTTTTGATTCGTCTCTACTGAATGTGACATCAGAGGATTTACATATAGATCTATTGTTAAATGAAGATGAAAATAGTCAAAGGTTCTTAAACGACGGACTAGCAACTCAAACGCTCGAACACAATACAGTAGTCCTTGTAGAAACCGAAAAATCACAATCCAACGACAAGACACCAGATGTTGAAAAAAGAGAACAAATTGCAACTAAAGTGGTCGAAAAAGAATTAGAACCTAAAAATTTTCATATTAGTGAGGCATTTGAAACAACGCCGCTCAAAAGAATATCTGGGGAAGATAACATTCCAACGCCATTTAAAAAAGTTTATTTTGGCCATCTTTGGCAGCAAACAAAAAATATGTTAAACAACCGAAAGAAAAATTACCGGCAGTAGCAACGTGTTCAAAATGGCAAGACCACCAAAGAAGAAAACAAGAATAGAAAGAGCAAGAAGAAAAATAGAAAGAAGATCGAAAATTAGCAAGAGCACTGAAGTGTAAGAAAGGAAAAGTGGAAATCGATAAAGAAAACAGACAAGAGAAACAGTTAACAATTGGGGTTTATGTAATAATTGAGTCCAAGAGTGGAAAAGATTGGAAGTGGCCCAAGGAAGATGACATTTTGGACTATAAACCTAAAGACATTATGTGCGATATTGTTACTCTAAAACAAATCAATAAACGTAGAGTATACGAAGTACCTGAAATGTCAAAATATTGTTCTGTATAAATAGTTTTATCAAAGATTTGTTATTTTTTAATTAAGAGTTAAAGTTTCGTTTAATTTTTTTTTATTATTTATGGATACATTCTTAGTTACCATATTTATATGATATTATAATTAAACCGTTAATACGCTTTTTTAAGAAGTCTTTTCTTTTTTCCAATTGTCGATAAATGGTGCCTACAGGTGTCGATAACTAGTCAACGACAATTTTTAGGAGGCGCTAAACAGAGGACAGAATAGGATGTGTGCCGATGTGTGACGTCACAATATGTGATAAATGGTTTAAATATCACTTTCAATGTCAAACTTCTAGAGTGCTGGTGGTATAGAGGTAGGAATCGTCTTCCACGCTGTTGGTGCGGGTTCGAATCCCGTCCCATGCAATTTTTTATTGGGTTACTGTAGTTTTGTTTATCTAATCTAATTATGTTAGGTTATAGTAATTTTGTTTATCCGTAGTACTCAATGATAGAAGCAATGATGACGTCACATATTGTGACGTCACACATCGGCACACATCCTATTCTGCCTCTGTTTAGCGCCTCCTCAATTTTTCGGTGTCGATAACTGGTGTATCTGAGGTGATTCATTTTTTTAATCATTTTATCAAAGAGGTTTAAAAAAACAACAATTTTTGCTTACCTAGGTGTTATATAAGGTGCAATGTATGTAAATATTATTAATAATAGGCCATTCGAACTAGAATTATAATGTGGTTGTAGTTGAAGTATGAAACTATTGACTGTAATGTCGATAGCTGGTGCATTTACCTTATGCATATTTGATTTAAATTCTATTTCTTTGGCAATTACGTTCATTTCAAGACTTTTGCAAAGTCCTATTTCATTTAATCCTCATTGCACTCCAGTAATTAACTTTTTAAACATTTTAGAAATTTTTTGTCAACACTGCAAATTTCAACGCTTTTAACAATTATATGTCACGCGAATTGTCAGATTTTGAGTGTCATCAGTACCGTACTCGTTTTCTCATTATCATTATCGTTTGTATGTTATTGTTTTTCGTTTCTTTGTTAGACCAGCGTTGCGTTGAAGTGAACAATGGAATTCAGTAATAACAAGTTTGTAACATTCAGCCCTCCTGCGCTTACAAGTTCAATTTCATACCACAATGCCTCGTACATTGCAAATAATAATATGAATTACTCTTAAGTACAACTCTGTATTTTAATAATTAATATCGTCAATTTGTCACACGGATTTGTTTGCGTTTTACTTAGGTACACATGACTACACGACACCTGTATGATTTGAAAAAGTATATGCGACTCCATCGGGAAATAGTGACGATGTGATGAATAGAATATTGGTTGCGTTGCAATTGATCACTCCTGAAATGTTGCGAGCGTTTCAAACTGCTATCCCACATAGACTTAATCTATGTTTACAAGCAAATGCCATCAATTTGAACAAATGTTGTAAGCCTCAGCTAACAACTCAGCAATTGTCTCGGCAAATAATTCCCTCATTTGTAATAACAAGTTTGTAACTCTCGGACCTCCTCACCTTACAAGTTCAATTTCGTACAACAGTGCCTCGGCGCTTTGCAAATAATAATTAATATGAATTACTCTCAAGTACAACTCTGTGTTTTAGTAATTAATATCGTCAATTTGACATACCGATTTGTTTGCGTTTTACTTAGTTATACATGATTACATGATACCTGTGTGATTCTGTGTGTGCCAGATGGACACATTCTTTGTGTTGCCCGTGATGGATTCTGAAACCATGTACGGCATTTTTGTATTGGGATTTTTTACTCAAAATAGTCCAAGGAAGATGTCCACGTGTGGTCATTCCACTATTTTCTGCTGTACACCGTATATATATATATATATATATATATATATATATATATATATATATATATATATATATATATATATGTTAAACTGCCAAACTGTAAAAATGATGATCGACATGAGTCTCTATATTTTAGATTATTTAACTAACGTGTAGCTCCTTTCTGAGCTTTAAACAAGATAGGTAAAGTGTGGAAGTACTGTAAAACTGGATAGCGTATCTTAGGAGAGGCTTAAAGTACTCGTGACGAACCACGTTCAGACACAATTTCTTTCAAACGTCGCAGTGAGTAGTACACAGCGTTTAGCTTACTGTTAAGTATATCAATATCGCGACGGAAACTTAGAGAGTGATCAACATGTAAACCTAAAAAGAAGTGGTGTTGACTGATCCCAGCGCAGTACATTTGAAAACTAATTACTCGGAAAGGAAGCTAACGAATTGTTAAAAGTAATAAAATTTGTTTTGCTAACATTGACTTTTAACCCATTGTCTCTAAACCATATTTCTAAGTACCTTGACATGCAGTTAAATTCCTCTTGACCACTAAAGGATAAGGCAAGGTTAGTATTGTTATGTGATCAGTTATTAAAAGAGATAGGTCATTAATAAAAATACTAAATAATAGAGGACCAAGTACTGATCCTTGGGGTACTCCTATGCGGACATCTTCTGAAAAGGATATTGCAAACGTTTTCACACTATTTGTCTTATGGGACATACATACATACTGCTTGCGACCACTTAAAAAGGAAGACAACCATGCGAACGGAACTCCCCTTATTCCATGCTGCTCCAATGTATTTAAACCCATTTGCCTAATTTTGATAAATACAACGCCCGGTTTAAGTTATCAAAATTTGCATCACGATGGTCAATTTAGACATCTAAATATAACTTTACGTATTAAACATTAAAATATTATTTACATGAGTGGTTCAACTACGCCTGAGCAGCAAAAAACCCAGAATCAGCAGTTTTTCACCCAATCAGTGCAATTGTATACTTTTTCATAAAACGTTATTGGTTTAACAGTAATTTGCAAATGTCGTTGATGATAACAATTGAAATGCTTTACTTTAAAAAGCGTAACTGTCTTGTACACTAATTGTAGTGGGAAGGTAATCGGAGGACGATAGACCGTTGGCTCCTCCAGGTATGAAACCGCTTTTTATCTCGCTTACTCGCCAAATTGAATGCTGGCTGTGCCGACCTATTCATCTAGCCCCTTCCTAACCTTCAATTTCTAATTAAGGGAGGTTTTAGTTTTCACAACTTATTTTTATCACAGAAAAATGGTTCCGTCGCAAAGACCTTCAAAAACCGGAGTACTTACGCTTTACCATTTTTACTAAAATCCAGGTACTTAAGCAATTCACCCCGTGTTCCAGATTCACTTCCACCTTAATAAACTTTTCTTTTTCATTACAAAACTGTTCACCAATTTTCTAGGCCGTCAACATTGCTGTATGGAAGTATTCTTAATAAACTTAATTTTTGTAAGATAACCGCTTTAGAGAAACTCGCACAAAGGCCTTGGGCGCACCTTCAAAATAAGGTAGTCTCTTTCCCGTATCCACTAGAGCAAGCGGGAGCTACTCAGTACCATTGCGCTGTGATGGTTCATCATGGAATCCTGCTTTACGGGCCTTCAGGAAGTTCGTCACCTTAAACTCGACGGTATGTAATCAATCGCCAAACACCAATTCCATACCTCCCAATACGAACTTAAACCGCAGACGAAGATTATTCCTTGTTGCAATAATTGTACGCTTTAAAGCGACAAGGTCTCTAATTCAAATATGTGACAAACTACTCTATTTCACTAATCTAATCATCGCTGTACTTCTCTATCGAAAAAGGTTATTAAAAATAACTTGGAACAACAAAGCGTTACACTATTAAAACCGAGTGTTTGTCGTATAACAAAACGCAATACTTTTGTTTACCTAAAATACCTAATGACCAGTAATGCAACGCTCAAGTATTACTAAGTGAAAAGCATCAAACAGCTTCAAAATCTATAAATAATTATTTCTAAAGTTATTTGAAAATGGAGTTCTAATGCTCGGGTAAACTTTTTCTAATGGTGTAACTAAATTTATTCACAACGCTGGCCTGTCAGTAAACAAAAACCGGGCGTTTATCTAACAGTTTTCTAAATTTTCTTATTTAGATAATGTTTTAGAAATTAACAAAATTGCAAAATTGATCATTAGTCCACAGTACCTGAATCATAGTCATATCGGATTTTAAATACGATAATCCCCTATTTTTGATCCGCCACTTTGAATTTTTTAATTTTGACAAATGATTTACACTTAGCGATCTTAAAAACCCCCAACACCCGACTTTCAAAAAAATCCGTTGATAAATTAAATAAACACGATAATCTCCTATTTTTGATCCGCCATTTTGAATTTTTTAATGTTGACAAATGATTTATTCTTAGGGATCTTAAAAGCTCCCAATGCTCGACTTTCAAAAAAATCGGTTGATAAATTATAAAATGCACAATTTTGCACCCTAAAAACGGGGCGCCACTGGTTATATGTTTTTTATTTTGAAATTATATAAAAACGTATTACTTTGTTATTTTAATTATGTAACTTTTTAAAATTTTTTTTTCTAAAAATGGCCTTTTTATCGATAACTTTAATGATTCAAAGATATCGCGCACACTCACGCACAGACATACAATCAGGCACGAAATTCTTTTTTCTAAAAATTGTTTTTCGTTTTGTTTAGGCCACAAAACTTCGAAAAATGTAAGGAAAGGCGATTACATAGCTTCGTACGTATATGAGAAAGCAATTACCTGTTTCTTTGACCATAACGTCATCTGTTGGTATAATATTACAAGTCACAATAGCGTCATCGTCGGTATAATTTAAAAATTTACCACCAAATTGATAACCACGGCATCTAGTGGGCCAAATTGTAAATTACTTGTTTATTGAATTCTGCGACATCTATACGCATAATTTGAAAATTGATGCTTAAATCTTGGTAATAATCTGTTGATCGATTACGTCGTGATCTATGGATCTAATTGTAGATCAATATTTGGTTCAATTTGATCACAACGCTATCCAATGCCATAGTTTAAAATTTAATGAAATCTATTAGACTTAGTTGAGTTACTCTGATTCGAACTTGGTAACTTTCACTTACAAGTCTGAGACCTTTACCGCTGAGCCACTGAGTAATCCAATATACAATTTTTAGAACTTATTTACAAGTTATTGCGCAGTTGTATTGCGCTTAAGCTCTTCGCGCATTTTGGAATTCACATGGGTCTCATTTCCACACTAGCTTGGTTTATTGGATTTTCTGTTAGTTCGATGAATGTGGCTTCTTTGAGTTTTCGACTAGTTGTATTACAGTCATCTATTGGAATAGTTTAATCATTAAGGGCACAATTTCAGCAGTTTTTATTAAGGACATGGAAACGACTAGGATCTTGAAATTGTTACTATTATTATTATAGTGATTTATTTAGCATTGGTGCTATTAGGTTTACATTGATATAAAGTACAAAACAATAAAAATTAAAATCAAATAAATAAAATAAAATCCAGTGAAAACTGGTTTTCCCAGGATTGATTTGGATATAAAATTGGTTGTGAAAAAATTCACCATCAAGGTTAAAAAACTGTGAACTAAGCTTCGAAGGTTCGTATAACTTGAGGTTAGTTCTTTTGACTGTAGCAAGTTGATCTGATTTATCAGTTTTTGTGGTCTTTATCTAATTCACTGTGGAACCTTTTAGTGATTATATAATAAGATTATAATAATTGTTACTTTTAGAAGTAAGCATTTAAATGTGTTACGAAAATTATCTGTAGGTTAGAATAATAAAAATTATTTGCTGGAATGGACGGCTGTTCATGAAGAACGCATTTTTTATTATTAAAGCGGTGCAACTAAAAACGTCTGTTTTCATTGATGGTAAGAGAGATGTGTCAATGTATAACATTTTCCCATTTCTTACAGACAAATTTTAAAATAATTTTTCAATTTTCTTAAACATCGTTCAACAAATTATGAAAGAATGCAACAACCAAGCACAGTCAAACAAACCAAACAAGTGAAGTATAGAAACAAACTAAATAAACTAATCAAGCAACCAAACAAGCTAAGAATTAAACAAACGAAAAAAACTAAACAAACAAAAGAAGGCCCAAAAACACCTGCACACATACCAGCCAACAAGACAAACAATAGAAGTTAAAAGCTAATCAAGAATCAATTTACACAACCCAAATCGAAGACTGTAAACACTGAAACTAGTCCACAAACACTCATGTACTTGCAAACCGTTTCATCAACGATCTACTCATAAACTTAACCAATTTTTTTTTTGTTTTTATATGTTTATGCGCAGCATGTATTTGGTTATTTGAGTTAAGATATTTTATTTGTTTTTATTTGTACTGTTTGATTGCTGACTAGTTTGTTTGTTGGGTTTTTAATTTGCTTGGTTAATTTGTTTTTTCGGTATTATTGAACGTATTTGATTGTTTAAATTATTTTGTGTTTTATGTATTTACGTTTTTGTTGTTTGTTTTAGTTTGATTTGGTTGCACGTGTTTAGTTGTTTGAGTTAACATGCTTGCTTTTTTTGCTGGATTATTGACTGGTTTGTTTGGTTAGTTTCATTGGTTTGTTAGATTGTTAAGTAGTTTTTGGTTTAGCATCTATGGCATGTTTGTTTGATTTGGTTAAACCGTATTTGTTGTTTAGGCATATTGTGTGGTTTCGCTTGTGCTGATTGCGTGTTTATGTGTTTGGGTGTTTGTATGTTTACGTGTCTTGTATGTTTGTTGGCAAGTTTTTTTGTTACTTATTTTGGATCACTTTCTTTTATTTTTCACTAGCTTGTTTTTTTGTTTGTATGTTTGGTTCTTTAAGTGTTTTGGAGTTTCCTTTGTATGTTTCCTTTTGCTTGAGTGTTTGTGCGAGTACGTATTTTGTGTGCTAGTTTGATTGGTTTAGCTTTTTTGGGTTCAGTTTCTTTGATCCATTGTTGGTTATGTTACTTGCATATTTGTTTTGTTTTCTTGTAGGTTCTGCTTTGATTGTATGTATTCTTGCGTGTGAGCTTGTCTGTTTACTTATTTGGTGTACTTATATGGTTAGTTTGATTGTTGACTGGTTTACTTGTTTAATTTAATTGGTTTCATTTCTATGGTTTATTAGCTTGGACTTTTTGCGTGTGTGGCTGGTGTATACTGTCACAATTTGTTTCGAATGTACTTTAAAAATTAACAATTATATGGGAAGTAATAAAAAATGTTTTAGAATTTTTGTAGGTGGTGCTTGCACTAGGTAGGCTTTTGTTGTGAGAAAATGGAACACCTTGTAGATTGTGAGATTTTAGTTACAAGAAAATTAAAAAGCTATGGAATATAATCTGTCAATGTGCTTGCTTGATTCGGAACCAATTCGATGTTGAAACTAGTTTTGGCGAAAGGAAAATCCTAGAGTGGTTTTCAAGGTCCTGCACTTCATTTCAGGATCTTGGTCTAGCATCAAGATCCTTAATAAAAGATGCCGGGATTGTTTCCTTAATGATTAAATAATACCGTTAGATCATTACTACGTTTTTAAATTAGAAAACTAAATAGTGTCGTGATCAAACTAAACCAGTAGATGGCGCTGTAATCAACTAAAAAATTATACTCATAGATGACGTTACCGGTGTAATACAGACATTATCTTTACCGGTAAGCGGTATCGAACAAATTTTTTCAACACTACTACTATAAGACTTACAATCGTACAACTGCTGTTATTCTTCACTACAAAATTTTGCAGTTATAGAAGGGCGGGTTGGATGAAACGCAACTTCACGTCCGAAGTTTTACGGCCCGAGCGTTGTTGTAAGTTACAAGGGTTTGTAAGTTATATTTATAACCAAACCCATAGAACGGTATGTGATTTTAAAGTTAAGAATTAAGGCGTTTATGTGGTGTTAATTAAAGAAATAAGTCCTAGTCGCTATTCTACGTATCATATATTGTGTATTCTAAACGTACTTCCGTCACACTGTCGAGTTGAAGTGATAAGTAATCAGAGTTGGCGGCACAACGTAATTTCATTAGCACTTCATAGCTTCTTAAGCTAGAAATTCAAGTTTACAAAAACATTTATTCAAACTGATTTTTCATTCTTGAATTGTATACTTGTTATATCTTGCTTTATGGCTGTAATAGTTTTATTAAGCGTAGTGTGTTTATGATTATTATTTATTTCATGAAGTTCATAAATATACTTGTAAGAAAAAGACATTATAATACTTTTGTAAAAAAAGATTACACAAAGCATTAAAGTCCTACATTTTGAGATATTCCCACACTGCACCTGTAAAAACTGAGATCGCAATTTGCCTCTTTAAAAGTTGTGTCACCAATCTAGAGCATTTTAGATCACGACACATTTACGCGTTTGCGAAAGAGACGACATCATGGCCTGTCTATTGCATTTTGTTTTAATTTAATTTAATTGCACTTCTTTAATTAATATACCGTATGGCATAAAATTACGGGAACAGCAGGCTAATTTGAAAAATACAAATCCTATAAAAAACCTTAAATATTGGATGGATTTGACCTTCACCGGTCAAATTGATTTTCTGAGTGAGACCCCTTACGTGTAACGCCGGAAATGAAAGGAGCAGAACATTTTGCTTTTGGATATGTCCTTCGTGACCTAAACAATTGATCCCCAAAGTCCGTCTATAAGCAAAATTGAAGGTAACCTGAAGAACAGCAGAATAAATTAAGTAATGCGAGTCACTAAGAAAAATGTTTAACACAAAAATTGTAGGATATTTCCCTCGTACACCATCAAATCTAACCTCTGAGTCTTGTTAAGGTGTTAAGGTGGCACTTTAAAAGATACAAATTCTAATAATTAAAGTTCTAAAAAATTTCCCTGCCTATCTGATCATAAATATTTACCTTCATTAGTCATCAATAGAAAAGGAACATAGTTTCGAAATCTGTACGGTGTTTACCTTCCTAAGAAATCTGTCAAATCTAATCACGTTCACTTTGTTACGTGCAAACTTCAACGTTGTACCCAAAACTTACCATACCAGAGGAGATACCTTTATAGGACCGCCGGTAGCTCGGTCACGGTAGAGGTGGAGACGTTCTACAGTGATGCAGATGGTATCTGTAAGCTGAAAGAGAAGAGAGGGCGCCAGCTAGAACAGTAAATCAGCCAGCCCTAGATAAATAGATCATTGGCACTTTTCTTGCCAAGCAACGAATATGTGAAAGCATCTGAGCACTACAAAAAGTAATTGTAAAGCAGAAAGTCCCCAAAACAAAAGCGGTATATTAATTACAAATAACGGCAGCATATAGTTTGAATTTGTATGTACACACACATATAATTTAATTTATATTCCCCAAAAAGTAAAAAGGGAGATAATTCCCTAAATAAATAATTAATTCAATTGTGTTACTCAAATCGTTAACCACAAAGATAATACATAGAATATTGGTGCTATTAAGTACACAATATAGCAAGCCACCCAAAGAGTCTAATACTAGCATTTAGATAATGAAATCAAGTTAAATTTACATCCAAAAATGGCAAAGTAAAATACAGAACTTAAAAGCTAAGTTATGCTAAAACATAGGTTTATAGTCTTTAATAAAATACAGTAGACAGGTAATTTAAGCATTCCCCAAGTTGTAAAGGCACACTGAATAAAAGATTATAGTAATAAGACAATTGCTATGAATAACTTGCAGTAAACAAATATAACAGAAATGATCAGGTGGTTTATAAAATCTTTAACTAGAATCTGATGAGCTGAATGCATCCAGTTGCACAGTTTCTTACAAAACAGTGTTTAAATACATAGATTACCAATAGGCATGGTAATTTTTATACTCAATAATTTAACCAAAGCAATTTCATGTAAAAGCGCAAAAATTTGTGCAATAACACTTAAAGTTTTATCACAAACAGGTACATAGGTCTATACAACTTATAGGATTGGTCACAGATTAATCAAAGCATTAAAGTATCCAAAGACCCCGAATATGAGTGATTTATAACTTATCTTTCATATCCCAGCGTGTCGGAAAGTTATAATTTCAAATATTTCACAGGTGTTCCACCCTGGCAAGTCAAATCTCTTGCTAATTATGTAATAAGTAACACACTTCTTCAGCCAAATGCCAGTATGTACAACTATGTACGAATTATATACAAATGTACTACAGCGTACCTATATCCATATTTACATAGCATACAAGTATATTTACATGGTCTACGAAAAGTATATTATATGGCGTACAAAAAGTACCTCTAAAATTAAATACATACAGCCAAATGAAAGCATGAATATCAATCTTATCTTCAATGAGGTAGAGAATCAGAAAAGTATTAATTGTAACGTTCAGAAATGGATTCAGTCAAGTACGAGTACGAGAACAGCTGATAACTGTCTCGAACAGCTAAATAGTAATTGTTTTCTCCTAAAATAAAAATAAAGCTAGCAACCGTTAAAGTAGATTGTTACATTCTTACCAGCGAATGTAAAGTGTAAAAACAACTTCGTGGTTACAGGGAAATTTGTGAGGTTAAGTCTAACCCCTTTAGCTAATTGCTTCAATTATGATTTTCTTAATGCATTTAGTTCTTAAATCGAACCAGATAGATTGTCTGCTTTTAGTATTTCTATATATATATATATATATATATATATATATATATATATATATATATATTTATCCGATATAAATCGTTTGTACCCACTAATTATAGCGATTCGGCACAATATTTAGAAAAATGTTATAAACCGATAACCATCGATGTGCTAAATAAAGTCCAGCAATTTACATTTTTCTTTCAGGAAACAACAAAATGGCTTTCCTTTCGTCAACGAACAGACAGGAAGTGAAAGTAAAAGTCAAATATCCGGATATCAAACCGATATATACTAGTGACTCCCAACACATGAAGTTGAAATATAACTTATAAGTGACCATCAAACAGTTTACCCAACCACTACAGAAATATTTTTAGTTGTGAAGCGTAATATATTCAAGAAACTACAGAGATAAACTTAGAGAAATGTCATTATTTTTAGAAAAACAGAAAGTTCAAAGAACTACGAGTAATCCATTAATTTTAATAGATCGCAAAAATTTACTTAATCGTACAGCAAAAGTAACGGATGTAACAACCTTGTAAGAGTTGGTTGATTACCTAATTTTAACCTTATTGACTCCTAGTAATCCACAATGACCAAAGTTTCCTTCAAATGAATATTCACGTCTAACAATGACCAGTGGATACCTAAAATGATTGCTGTGCATCGAATATAAGCAACATTTTGAAGGTCATGATCAAGATCAAATCGAAGGTTACCGAGAGCCTGCTAAATCACCTACAACTTTTGTATTTAAAGTTTTTTTCTATGATTCAAGTTATTTGCTCTTCCCACACATTTAAACCACTGGTACATAAATATTACTCACAAGTTATTGTAGCGTTCAACCTTTGAAATTTTAAACTTGTAACACATCCATATTAAGAAGAAAGCAATGCTCTGACAGTCGTATTTATACGCAAAACTCACAGGTTCCTATATAAAGCTTATCTTTTATATAACTAATATTCCATGGTCAAGAGTATCGTCCGAAGAAAGTTCGCTGAGTCGAGGATTTTTAGAAGGATAAACGGCATTGAAGCAAGAGAATGTACCATGAGAATTCTTCAAATCGACCTTTAGTAAACGATGAGATATTCTAAAGGTTACATAAAAAGCTATAATCTTATTAGAGGACAGTCTGAGATCGCAGTAGCAACAAATTACAAAACCTTTGGAATTCAAAGGGCGTGTGTTGGATAGAGATTGAAACATTTTTGACATTTTCATGAATCTATCAACTCTGTTCGCACCACAGTCAGAGCAAAGGAAATTGTTTGGTACGATTTTGTACCATAACAATAGTTTTGCATGGATGTCGGAAACATGCGCCACTTATCTTCTCTTTTTACCAATTCTGCTTGGTACAAATGAAGCTGGATTTACAAGAGTCAATTTGCATAATCTGCATTGATGACCAGAAGAAAAGTTCATGCCCTCGTTTATTCCAGCAAATGATAGCAGTTTTCAATTGTGTGAGAAGGAACAATAAACGACTTCATAATTGATCATTTTGTATTAACCAGACGACTGTCGGTTAAAATTGTTAGATATTTTTTAGTCTCACTAGATGTTAAAGAACGTATGTGGTTCATACATAGCGATGCACCAACTCACTTTAGTCTCATCTCACGAAAATGTTCAAACGCTGTTTATTCTGAAAGATGGGTAGGTCATCCTGCAAGGCCTGCAATACCTCCCCATGTAGAATCTTCTCGATTACTTCGTATGAGAACACTTAACAGCCTTAGTGTATACAACTCTATTTCAATATATTTAGGATCTTCTGCAGACAGTGAAAGTCGGATTCAAGAAAATTTCAGACATACTAAGGGTTTTTGATCATGTAAGTCGGTCTATGATCTGAGGAGCTCAGCTCTGTATCTCACCATTTAGTTCATTATGAACAGTTTCATTTAATAGATCGGTTTTCCGTTAAACCAACTCGGTAACGAACCATTGTGGGACATCCACGGGTAGCTAACAAGAATGAGCATAAACATATTTGAAAGAAATATTTCTTAAAGAACAAACAGTTATAAATAAATTCGGCTCACAGATATTTATACACATACAGTATAAAGTTTGAAATCGAGACAATTTCACAATTCATCTATACCAGTTACCGTCATAATTTTTATAGTAATTAATTATAGTTTGTAATGTTTGCTTCAATATAAAATTATGTGTAAAAAATTGGGCTCGTCCGGGATTTGAACCCGGGACCTCTCGCACCCAAAGCGAGAATCATACCCCTAGACCAACGAGCCGATGTATTTTTAGAAACTACAATATTGTAGTGTAAATGTATTATTAAAGAGAAAGCATATATGATCCAATTAATAATTCAAAACTCTCACGCATACCTCGCTACCTGCTTTAAACGAACAGATTGTGTTAGGCAACAAACTTTCACTTCATGTGAAGTTGTAGGTCCTTCAAAGCTGGTTGTAGAAACTACAAGACCTAATAGGAAAGTGATATTAACTAGCGCGCTTCAAATTAATACATATTGATAAAAGTCGATACGTTAAAGACCTTCTGAAGGTGTAAATCTTCTAGTAAGGCAAAATTCTACGGATAGATGCTAATACCCATTAGTAGTTGATGCGTACAGAGGGGCTTGATATTTATGTTACGTGAAAGGTAAATCAATTGCTTGATTTACAAAGATTACAATTCGGTTTTATACATAAACTAACAATTGGAATTTTTTATTGCGTAAAAACACGAGACTGATTATTATTATTATTTATCCAAATTGAATGTTACTTATACATCATAAAGCATTAAGCACTAGTAAAACTAATTAATTTATTATATGCTTTATATTTATATCTTTTGTATTAGTCTGACTTGATATAAAAAATTCTCATCCCTTAGGAAGTATTGCAAGTTAATTTGGCGCCCAACGTGGAGCCTATAAAATAGCTATTAAGGTTACATGATAAATTCATTTCGGCGTATTTTTTCATTGGTAATAATAGAATTACTTTTGTTTATGCTTTTTGTGAAGCGTGTTCCTAATATCAGACGAAACTTTAAATGAAGATAATCTTTGTATCACGTGATATGTGTTAACTTAATTTGGTTGACATTGCATTTGTACGTCATCATTCGTTACAATAACTAATAATGTATAATTTAGCTTTTTCATTTTAAAATATAAACTATTTCCATTACAGATACTTTTGAATAAATTCAGATTTATTTTTTTATTACTTTAACAAGTTTGAATTCGGTTATTAGAAATACTTATTTCTTAAAGTCGGCTGCACAAAATAAATTAATGTTGCGTTACATTTTTTGATTCCTGGATTATCCGATATTATTAGTAGAGAAATTTGACAAATGTAAAAAATAGTCAATTATATTCAATAATTTCTGGATTAATTCAGTTCTGTGCAACTGACTCTTGGAATTTCTGTTTTGAAACAAATCTTGCTAACTCATTAGCGTACCATACACATAACGCTACGAAAGTGTACAAATTTAACATTTCGTGATTCATACAAGTCTATCCTGTCGTTTCTTGCACAAAAAGGATGGAGGTAACATGATGTAAACGGAACACAAATGTATGTACGTTGGTCTAAGTTAAGTCTTAGGAATAATTATAGCTGAAGGAGGTTTGCGCATTATATAGGCTAATCAAGAATAACTTAACTATATGTAGCTCTGTTCTTACTGAACTTTTCCATAAATTAGTACTTACAGTTTACTGTACAAAATGTGTTAAAAGGTTATTCTGTTGTGTCCGTTTTCTGATTTCTTTATTTCTTCATCATTGCTAATATAATATAATATAAACTTTATTAAATTTTGTATAACATCTGCTAGAGTTTTTTCCTACAGTACAGGTGCACCTTTTTAGCTTTAAGGGCTAATATCTGAAATATGAAAATGTAAACTTTCACCGTTATTACACATAAAAAATACTTTTGCGTTTTTTAACGGTGTATGTTAAATTATACAATCTAAACGTTTCTATAATATGTTCAAGAAGCAAGTACCTTTACGGTGTAAACAAATCAATGTGTTTTACACCACATATCGAACTAAAGTGATCGATTCTGAAATGTCTGCTATTTATTAATTATTTGCCTTGACTTAATGTAATTATTGTTTCCCTGTTTAAGAATAACTTGGTTGCATTTATTGTTTTATTACTTGGAACAATTTATCCTAAACGTTTAATTGCTTTTGTCGTATACTTCCTAGAATTTGTTTTTGTGGTCTATTCTAGCATTTGTTTAAATGAATTATTACATGGTAATTAAATATCGTAACTCGATTAAATGCTTTTGTCGTTAGTTACCACTGTTATCTTGTTTATAACTGCACATAGCCTATGATTCAGCATTTAGCTACGGTTTACCTCACCACGAGTTAGTTGGAGTTTGTTTAAAAAATTGTTACTGTTTATAGAAAATGCTATTTTAAGCACACAAACTTTATGTGTGTGATCATGTCTAAAAGATCATATAACTGAAATTCTGAAATTCCTAATGTATATTTTTGATAATGCTACAAATTAGTAGCGAAACGTAAAATATATTACAACTAAACTATTCAATAATTTAAGAACCAATATTCCCAAAGAAATATATATATATATATATGTACACGGTATCCAGAAAATAGTGTAAAAACCACCAGAGGCGATCCTCCTTGGATTATTTGAAGTAAAAAATCCTAATACAAAAATGCTCTAAACCACTTCATGGAGCCACACAAGGTCATCAAAGTTTGAAATGTTGGGTTACAAACATGCATATTTTATCTCGACTCAATTTCTTTTGGCAATTACGTTTAACATTTTAAGACTGTTGCAAAATCCCATTTCATTTCATTCTCATTGTACTCCAGTAATTAACTTTTTAAGCATTTATAAAAGAGCATTTTTTGTAAATTAGGACGTTTGTCAACACTGTAAATTTTGACAGTTTGTGATAATATGAATTAATAATAATATGAATTACTCTTAAGTACAACTCTGTATATTAATGATTAATATCGTGAAATTGACATACCGATTTGTTTGCGTTTGACTTAGTTACACATGACTATATGATACCTCTGTGATTCTGTGTTGTCAGATGTACACATTCTTTGTGTTGCTCCTCATGGACTCTGAAGCCATGCACGGAATTTTTGTATTAGGATTTTTTACTCAAAATAATCCAAGGAAGATCACCACGTGTGGTTTTTCCACTATTTTCTGGACACCGTATGTGTGTGTGTATATATATATATATATATATATATATATATATATATATATATATATATATATATATATATATAATATATATGTAGGGCGTCTCAGCGAGACGGTTCATTAGAAGTTTGTGTGGTTGTGGGCAAAATAAAAACTAAAAAATTTAGAATCAGGTATAATTGATTGCGTTCTCTTCAACTAAAATATTTTCAGACATCTAGCAATTCCGATTATCCCGAAAGTTGCCATCTACTTGGTTATTTTCGATTGAACACTATATATTTTTGCATTTTGGGGTGGGAACCATAATTTTGAATCTTTTTTATTGAGACAATACTACGTCCATCTATTACCGTTTTTGAGATAAAAATTATTTTCCGAAATCTTGACAGCTGGTTCTCGTTTACAAAATAGACTGTAACTCTTATTTGGATTGAGACAAAAAGTTAAAATCCATTTAAATTTGTAGTTTACTTTACTTTATCGTATGAATTTTTTAAAATAATGATCTTTGCCTGAGAATAATGCCTAAATGTTTACTTTTCAGCCTGAATTTGAAATGTAAAAAAATCAATTTTTAAAATGGAATACCGCATTTTTTTGTTATGTAATCGAATTGGCGATAATATTTGCAAGTGATATGACGTGTTCCTATACCTAAAGCAAACTGTTCTAGAGTTATTTCCAAGAAACGAAAAATTTTAATTCCTTAGCCATTATTTCGAGAATGCTATGAATGGTTGCAATGTATAAGAGAAATAATTTTTCAGATGTCAAGTTTTTAATGTTTGTGTTTTAGTACTTATCCCTGTTGTACATTAATATTAACTGCTAAAAAGAGCGAAAACGGATAACAATAACAACAATAACGTTTGCACGTGGAAAATGCGACAAGACTCTTAGTAGAACTTGCACAATATTTAAACACTATCCATATCTACCTCCGATGACAAAAGGTAAACTTTGAAGAATGAAATCAAATTTTGTGCGATTTGGTCGAATTGGTCAAGTGTTAAATCGACCAAAAACTGTAGTTGACGATGAAGAGGGAAAGCTTAATACCTTGGCTTATTTCAAGGCCAGTTCCAACACCTCAGTTCGTGCTGCCTAAGAAGGACTGGGAATCAGTATCTGGACGGACGAATATAAGTTTTCGCGTGAAGGGATTTTTAACACAATAACGTTTGCACGTGGAAAATGCGACAAGACTCTTAGTAGAACTTGCACAATATTTAAGCACTATCCATATCTACCTCCGATGACAAAAGGTAAACTTTGAAGAATGAAATCAAATTTTGTGCGCTTTGGTCGAATTGGTCAAGTGTTAAATCGACCAAAAACTGTAGTTGACGATGAAGAGGGAAAGCTTAATACCTTGGCTTATTTCAAGGCCAGTTCCAACACCTCAGTTCGTGCTGCCTAAGAAGGACTGGGAATCAGTATCTGGACGGACGAATATAAGTTTTCGCGTGAAGGGATTTTTAACAGCCATAACAACCATGTCTGGGCTTTGACTAACTCGAGTGAGATCCGACTAAGAAACTATCAGCTCAGGTTTAGATTCAATGTCTTTTGGCTTATGATGGATGACAGGTTCTCTTACGTCATTTATGACGACGTATTAACGGAGGCGCCTTACCTCAATTTATTTAATGTACGAAGACAGGTGGATAAGTCGGTTCTTCACGCTTAACATTATGCTTGAATGCGAACGGCCACCATTTCGAACATTTATTATGATTTGTTTTTAGTTTTTACATAAATTTTTTTCTCATTTGAAGTAATCGTGAATAGTTTTCGTTAAATATTGTGCAAGTTTTCAAAATCTTGTAGCATTTTACGTGTATAAAAAATGAATTAAGAATTTCTTCATTTGTATAAATATTATTTTAGCAATAATATTAAGGCATTTAAGAGATAAGTAATAAATCGGAAATGTTAAAAACCGGACATTTGAAAAATTATTTCTTGTATCCATAGCAATCATTCATAGCATTCTCGAAATAAGGTTTCGTTAAATATTGTGTTCTAAGTATCTTGTCGCATTTTCCATGTATAAAAAATAAATTAAGAATTTTTTGATTCGTATAAACATTATTTTTGTTATTGTTATCCATTTTCGCTCTTTTTACAAGTAATATTAAGGCACTTCAGGGATAAGTACTAAAACAAACATTAAAAGCTTGACATTTGAAAAATTATTTCTCGTATACATAGCAACCATTCATAGCATTCTCGAAGTAAAGGCTAAGGAATTAAAATGTTTCGTTTTTTGGAAATAACTCTAGAACAGATTGATTTAGGTATATCAACATGTCACATTACTTTGTAGTTATCGCTAATTCTATTACGTAACAAAAAATAGGGCACTCCAAAAAAATGGATTTTTTACATTTTTAACTGGCTGAAAAGTATAAATTTAGGCATTATTCTCAAACAAAGATGTTTATTTTAAAAAATACATACGATAAAGGCATCTTTAAGCTACAAAGTTAATTAGATTTTAACTTTTTATCTCACTCCAAACAGGAGTTGCAGCCCATTTTGTAAACGTCAACCAGTTGTCTAGATTTCGAAAAATAATTTTTATCTCAAAAGCCGTAATAGATGGGTATGGTATAGTTTCAATAACAAAGATACAAAATTATGGTTCCCATCCAAAAATGTGAAAAAAATATAAAGGGCGTTCCATTGAAAATAACAAAGTAGATGGTAACTCCCGGTATAATCGGAAGCGCTAGAAGTCTGAAAATATTTTAGTTGAAGAGAACGCAGTCAATTATATCTGTAAATTTTCACGTTTTTGTTTTGGTCATAACCCCACTAACTTCTAATGAACGGTCCCGCTGAGAGACCCTGTGCATACATATACATATATTATATATATATATATATATATATATATATATATATATATATATATATATATATATATATATATATGTGTGTGTCTATATATATATATATATATATATATATATATATATATATATATATATCAGTCTGATTGATTTTACCCTGTCCAAGCATATAGATATTTTATCATAAAAGATACAAAAAAGTTTGAGAAGCAAAAATACTCTACATTCAATTATTAATAATGATACATATTCAGAAAAACAAATTACATAAAAACAAAAGAGGATCGCAAGACAAATGATTTTTGTTAAATGGAACGGGCACTTTTTTTTTAATATTCTGAAAGAGCTTTAAATTGTCTTTACAATGATATGAAATAAGTTATTATTATTTTGGCAATTATAGTCACAATATTTTTTTAAAGTTTGTTTTCTGTATTCCTATAAATACGAACAAAAACAACAAAATTGGAACAGTAGTCTTGGGAAACAAATAAAAAGCTGTAACTGATACAAACTACATTACTACATTATAACTTAGAATCACGTGAAAAAATACAAAAACATGAATTAGGTGACATGTTCGAAGTGTCCCCCATTAGTTTGAACACATAGTCGGGCTCTTCTTAGTAAATTTCTGCGTGCCTTTTGTAACATGTAAGGAGCTGTTTAACGGCAGACTTCAGTAATTCGATTTCTGAGATTCTCAACATTTTCGGGAGCTGTGATAAACTTTTTGTTTAACGTATCCCCAAACGAAAAAATCCAAAATCGCAAGATCGGGCGACTTAGCCGGCCAAGGTACTGGACCACCATTCGCTATCCAACTATTTCTAAACATTTGACGTAAAACATCTTTAACAACTCTTGAATTATGTGGAGGTGCCCCATCTTGCTGCAACAACATATCACGCCGTATAGCTACTGGTACGTCATCCAGCAAGTCATGAAATTCATTTATAAGAAAGTTCCTGTACCTATCATCTATAAGAGTTCCTTCATAAAAATAAGGGCCCATTACAAAATCATTCACAACGCCGAGCCATACGTTAACAGAAAATTTATTTTGATATCTACATGGTCGTAATTTTCTAGGATTTATGTCATCCCAGTAGTGGTAGTTTTTCCTATTGGATATACCATTTCTTGTAAAGCATGACTGATCGCTTCAAACTATGACATTAATTAAATGACTGTGATTAATCAGCCATTTACAAAATGTTATTCGCCGTTGCTGATCTCCGTCATTTAGTCCTTGTACTAATTTAATTTTGTAAGGCTTCATTTTGTTCCTTTTAAGTATTGAAAATATCTTTTAGTAGGTAAATCCTAAATCAACCACTGCTTCGCGTGTGGAATTCCGAGGATGCGCTCGAAAGTACGCCAAAACACTCATCATTTTCCATAACACCTCGCTGATGTCTTTGCTGCACTGGTTTTGCACTAAAACCGCCAGTTCTGCGTAAATTTGCTTCCAGTCTAGCAAAAATTCGAGGATGTGGTTGTCGTCGCTCGGCATTCAAATTTAAATACATTGCACTTACCTCCAGCGTATTATCATTGCACCGAATAAAAACTCTTAACATGTCCATTTTTTCATCATTTGTGTAATTATTATTTGCTTGCATTGTGACAGGTAATATTACGAGCACTGAACAATGATTTAACTGTCACAAACAATACTTTAATATTGACAATTGTTTTTCATTTGTTTCCCAACACTATTGTTCTAATTTTGTTCGTATGTATAGGAATACAGAAAACAAACTTTAAAAAAATATTGTGACTATAATTGCCAAACTAATAATAACTTATTTGGTACCATTGTAAAGAGAATTTAAAGCTCTTTCAGAATATAAAAAAAAAGTGCCCGTTCCATTTAAAAAAAATCATTTGTCTTGCGATGCTCTTTTATTTTTATGTAATTTGTTTTTCTGAATATGTAGCATTATTAATAATTGAATGTAGAGTATGTTTGCTTCTTAAACTTTTTTTCTATCTTTTATGATATCTATATGCTTGGACACGTAAAATCAATCAGACTGTATATACAGAGTATCTAGAATCTTCCCACGTTCTGTGGCTATCTTTGTTATTATAAGAGGTACAGAGTCGGTTAAGTTAGCAAAGTTGGGCAGAATTACATAATTCAAATACAGATAAGAAAATTCAACATTGTTGCCAACTTTCAAAGATATCTGAAAATAATTAAAAATTGTCCAAATTTTCAATCGGCTATGTCTCTTTCAATATTCAAAATACGAAAAAGTTATAAGAGAGACTTTGGAAGCTATTTTTAAGCAAAATGTGAATAAAAAATTTTTTTAGTAATTATTTTTCGAGCTGCAACACCAACATACATTTTTTTTTAATAGCAACTACAGGTGGTTATGGACTCATTCCATGGCTTATTTTTTTTTCTGATTTCAAAAATGTAAGCTATGTATGTTCAGTATCATTACTTAACTCACAATTTTCAAAAAAATGTAATTATAGTATTTCCTAAACAAATGCAATGTTTGCCGTGGTGTGCTGTGACAATTAAAAACAAAACTCTTCATTGATTGGCTGTCAAATAGTACACATTGAATTATTTGTTGTAACCAGTTTGTAATTCGTACTTAAATAGTGAATATTAATTTATTAATGGCTTATTCTCCTGAAGAAAGAAATGATATGCTTTTTTGCTATTACGTGTCTAACAGAGATCCTAATGCTGCTTCGGAATTATATCTTCAAACTTATATCGAAAGAAGACAACCCGATGTGAGATTATTTGCCAAACTCGAATCGAATTAAAAAAAATATAGGGCTTTTACTAAACCTCAAAATTTTAAAATTAACGTTAACATAGAAACAGAAGAACGTGTTTTAGCTTACGTCGAATTTAAACCTACTACATCTCTTTGTGAAATTGCGAAACGAGTTCAACACATCCAAAGATGAAGCCCACGTTATTTTGAAACAAAGTAATTTTAAGTTATCATTTTCATATGGGAAATACATTGTACGTTGAAGATTATCAGAAAATATTACGTTTTGCTACATGGTTGATTAATGAATGTCGAGCAAACAATCAATTCTCGAAAACCATTCTTTTTACCGATGAACCAAAATTTACAAACAACGGCATCTTCAATAGAAAAACTCATTTCCAATGATTCAAAGAAAATCCTCATATTACTGTTGAGAGGAGAGGTCAACATGCTTTTTCAGTAAACGTTTGGTGCGGTATTATTAGTACCAAAATCCTTGGGCCGTTTTTTTTTGTGAATACCATTTTAAATCCGAAAGATATATAACTTTTTTACGAAACGAATTTAAAGAAATTTTGGACGACCTTCCGTTGATCGTAATTCAAAATCTGAATTATTTTCAATACGACGGGGCACCCGCACACAATGGATTACTTGTGTGTAACTATTTACAGGAACGTTTTAATAATTGGATAGGAAATCGAGGTCCAATAGCTTGGCCGCCGTATGCTCCAGACTTAACCCTCCTAGACTTTTTCTTGTGGGGTGCAATTAAAGACAAAGTATACCGAAAAAAACCTAGTAATCTAGACGATTTAAAAAATAAAATTGGAGTTACTATACAACAAATTAGAACCCAAAGATTATTAAAAGTTCAAAACGAAATTTTAAAACGATGTCAAATGTGTGTTCAAAATAATGGAGGGCACTGTGAAGCACTTCTATGATTGTGTTATCTGTTCATATTTTTTGCTGTTAAATTTACTTATAATTTTTTTATTGTGATAATGTAGTACATTATTTCTTGTTGTTTCCACAAATTTAGTAGTAGAATATAAGCTTATTTTCTTATTTAAATGTTCACGGCACGCTTTAATTTGTTTAAGTAGTATAATTACCTTTATTTTGAAAACTGAGTTAACTAATAATATTAAACATACAAAGCAATACATTTTAGAAATCAGAAAAAGATAAGCCATCGAATGAGTCCATAGCCACATAGTTGCCATTTAAAAAAATGTATGTTCGGGTTACCTTTATAACTATCTGCAAAGGCTTAGTATTTGGTGTTACATAATGTAACCACACGTTGTAATACGAAGCCGTCGATTAAAACCATTCTATCCATTGTTCTGATGGAGGGAAGCAATGGTCCAGGGAACGCTAACACTGTTCGGCACTACACTATGTCAATGGCACATCGTACCTCAATTAAATTTTACAACACATTTATGCACATTCTCTTCAGCCTCCGTGGAGGAGTGTGGCCAAAACTTACCTCATACCCCACTTCAACCTATAAGCATTAGTCTCAATTACTAATTTTGTGCGTGGAGTGCAGTTCTAGTCTTTATGCTCACTTTCCATCGTGGAGGTTTTAATATCTTACAAAGTCCGTATGACTATGCAAATTGCTTTGTTTGTGCACTTTGGTAAATTGTATCTCGCGCGTTTGTTATTTAATAGTTCTTTTTTAATTTGTCTTATATCATACACTTGGTGTAGTACCCTATAAATAGGTTACATAAAATTAACGTATCAATACCGAATTATTTTTGAAAAATGTTTCTACAATCCTTTATTTAAAATCACTTCTATAAAGTGCCTTACTTGTGAATAAATTTTAACCATAATTTGAGAAAATCGTGAAATTTTAGTAGTAACTGTAGGGTAGTACTGAACGTAGTTTTATTATTATTATTATAATGTTACGTACATTTGAAATCGTGATTCATACGCGCACCAACCTGTTGAAGGAGGCCTAGATCGATTAAAAAATGCTTAACGTATGCAACCAATATCGTTCACAATTCGCAATAATGTATGTATGTGTGCTTTGCGCATGACAAGAAGCATACACATGTAACTCGATTACAATTTTTTTTCCTGAAAGCAGGCCATGGAACATTTTCCTATGTTCGCATTGCTGAATAACATACAGCAACACGTTTGAGCTTTGATTAACTTGACAAGCCACACAAGATTACATCCTTGTGAATGGTACAGAAAATCGTTGTTTAAGTTAACCTATCCCAATTTTGTAAATGATTTCCCATTTGCATTTTGGTATTCGCTTCAATTTTAGGTATTTTTAATCATATGTTGACTAATTTCAGGTTAATGTACTTTCATAGTTTATAAATAATTAAATGTCAGCAAATTATTTGGAACCAACTGGTTTCCTTAACACAAATTCTCCTTGAAGGAAAACGTTGAAAACCGAATATACGTGTTTACATGTGACCATTAAGGCGCAGATTCCCTTAAATTTTTTTTAGTAATGCGTGTCATATCGATAAATGGAACATAAAGTAAGGAATTGTACACAAAAGACTCGATGTTGAAAAAATTATTTCGAAACAAAACCGGACGTTTTTCGGCTGGTTACCCAAGCAAAAGTGATTTGGGACTAGTTCATAGCATCATATGAGCCAAAAAGTCAGTTTAAAAATTTAAGCTAGGGGGAGCGGTACCTAATTGCACAGAAAAATAGGTAGCTTGGCATTACAATTATATATACTCCTCAATGTAACGTGTGGATGTATAACAAATTTATGCAAAACGTGTAACCTTAAACCGAAAGGAAAGCAGTAATATTATGATTACGGCAAGCTAAAGTATTTAAGTTTAACGGAATTATCTCAGATATAATGTAACTCAAATCACACATGCAATTTAGGTGTACAAACAGTTACAAAATAATGATCGCACATTTCATGCTCTTAATTACGAAAATTTGAAATCTTACGCAGCCCATAATACATCTAAAATTAAATTACACTACTTAGTTATGCAATGAACCAAAATTGGTGACAACTATTGTCCGGGATTTGAACCCGTGACCTCTCCCACCCAAAGCGAGAACCATACCCCTAAAGCAACGAGCCGGCATATACTAATTAGAAACTTAACAAAACGTAATATTGAAGTTAAATGTATAAATAATATACTCCTGCGTCCGCTGCGTTAATGACACGTTAGACTTTAACTTCATATGGTTCTGTTTCTGTTAATTACATTAATACGTAATTAGTGGCATGGTACTAAATACGTTTTAATTTTAATGTATAGAAAATTGAAAAGTGTACCAAATTGTTACGTAGTATTTGTACAAGAAAGGAACAAGAAACTATGAATTTCACTACGATGTTTAATCTTCAAGGGTTAGAAATCTGTTTCATAAGGTTTATGCATAACAAATTACGAATATTATAGTTTTCATTGAAGCGTTACGAATATCTAAATGATCCCACTGCTATTGTTGCAAAATAGTAACTTTGGTTTATTATCCGTGAGTTCTTTACTACACGTTCAATCTTCATACATCCTTTTTTAGATATTGAATTATAAACGTTGTGAAAGTATTTACAGTTAATTTGGCGCCCAACATGAGGCCTACATACTGATCACTTTTTCATCGGTTGTAGTGCAATGATTTTTGTTTATTACGTTTATACCACAGCTTTCTTCATATACTTAGACTACGCGAGGCGATGCGAACGATGTTTTGTCGCTTAAAGAAGTAAACAAATTAAATCCCGCACATTAAGGCGGCGCAAGGATCGCCTGAGTGGGATTCGGACGCTTTTTTAAGGCATGAAGTTCGTGTTAAAAGCGCATTCACAGTATTGACAGACGTAAATGTAATTTATTTAGTGTTTTTACATATAATTTTGAAGGTAGTACAGCAAAATATTTATTTCTTAATGAATAGGAAAGAAATCATACTACTTATACTATAGGTCTCTTTGTGCAAACCTGTTTAATGAGAATTTGCTGGCAAAACAGACACTTTTCTTACCAATTTCATTTTTTTAGATGTCAACTGAGTGTAAAATCTGGATTCAGCTGTTTCCTCAGGAAACTGTTCTCAAACAGGTTTTTGAACCCTGTTTGAAAAAATTGTTTGCAAAACAACGCTTACGTGAAATACTGACTTAACAAAAAATGGATGAGAATCTTGAAAAATATGATTCTCTGCATAATTTGCAGCATTCCAAATACAGCAATCAAAGTGTCCGTGAGAATACTTGGGAATAAACAGCAGTCATGATGAATTGTAAAGTATTCAACTTATATATATATATATATATATATATATATATATATATATATATATATATATATATATATATATATATATATATATATTCGTTTTTAAAAATAGCTAACACGAGAAGATGTTCAGGTGTCATTTCCAATCGTCGTTGATATATTCTAAATCTTCAAAAGCACCCTCAGAAAGAATTCTTGCTCGACTCAGCCTACAATTAAAGGTCCCCATTTACAGAAAGCTGTGCACCAGAATATGATCTATTATTAAGTGTTGTGCCCCACAAGGACTAGTCAACTGGAAATTTTAGTTGTCCTTTCAGGGATTTTTGCCCAAAACCAAACGCAAAAATATGCCCCCATCCCTGTGTTATCCCTGAGATCTAACGTCAAGTAGAGTGAATTTGTGATTCGCGTCAATAACAGTAAGAAGTACGATGCTGTAGGTTTTTTAATGGTTAAAATATGAACTACCACATGTTTTCCATTCTTCCTTTTGCCTGTAACGTTTTTCACTTCTTTCATGAATGACAACGGGTTGCAAAACATGCCAGATTGATTCACAAGTTTCGTGAACAAGTTTTCTTGTGGTCGATTCTCCCAAACGATAGCTAAGAGCTATAGTTCCAAATGAATCCCCGGTTGATAAATATCTGTAAGGTACCTATTTGTACTGAAAGTACTGTTTCGAATGTGAATAATAATATTTTCTGGATTATTTTAACAAAGAATTGCAAGCAAAAGTGGAACAATTTGTGCCATTGTTATAAAAGATCGCCAGCCGCCTGAAGGACGAAATCAGGCTAAAAAGTAAAGAAACTAAGGGCTTAAAAATTTGGAAAAAGAACGTCTTTCTTTGATAAATACGTGCACACGGAAAAAAAGGTTAAGACCGATGTTTCAAAACTAAAAGATGAGTACGAGAATGAGGACGCCGATACCTTCAACAGTATTGACCTCGGAGCCTTCAACCTCCCAAGAAACCAATGTACAATTTTCAGTAGAATGTGCATTGAAAGAAGACTATACATATAATTCTATCTCACTCATTTGTGATATATGAAAGTTTATCCTCAAATGCCAGATTTTTTAAAAAAAATTCGTCAAGAATAGTATGTTTTGGTATCTGTCACACAAGGATGACTCGGATACAGCAATTATTATACCCACGAGTTCATTTTAGACTTAGTAAATAACAGCTCACCTCATTCCGTCAAACCACACTTATAATATATTTTAAAAACTGGCACATGAAAATAAAGTTTATAAAATAAATTTGACACAAATTAACTCACTGGCTCCATAATGTCATCTGTATTTTACAAAATCACCTGGTCTTCCGATGGCTAACTATGTACGCCTATTTCAAATTAAGTTATTATTACGAAAGTAATTTTGGCCAGCTCTGCTTTAATACAATTAGTAATAAAATGAAACCCTAAAGCACACGTGTTTTGAATGAAACTTTATTGAACTAAACCTTGATAATCCGATGTTGAAAACAATCCTAAAGTATTGAGGACTTATGCGAAAGGTTTGATGTGAATGTAATTTAAAATTAATCAGGTGAATAGACATCAGATGATACTTACGCGGATGGTCTAAAGGTGCCCGCACACTTAGGTGACGCGATGCGAAGCCACGTGACATTTCGGTTGAATCCGCACCCTGGGGCGATTCAGTGCAACGTTTCCGCGTGAAAGTGCTACGACGACAAAAAAACGAAATTTTGTTTTAAAATGTTGAGCTCTTCTGATGAAGACGTATTCGTAGTGAGTGCCGTATTAGAAGAGCCCAAAAGAAAAGAAATGAAAGTATTGGATTCACAACATAAATAGAAAAGAGAAGAACTTGTCGAATTCTTGTGTTTGTGGGCCGAGATCTAGATAGAGACGTGGAGGATCTCTATGCGTATCAACTGATAATGGTTATTAGCACTACCCGTCACTATAATATTTCCCTACTAAGTGTCTTAAACGTATCGAACATCGTATTGCCACGAGACCTACAGTTTCTATCCAAAAAGAAGTGCTTTGGTTTTTTTTCTCCGTTTTAGAAAATCCATTGGCTAGGTTTGAGCCCACATCGCCCGGGTGGAATGAAATTACCCTAGCCATTACACAACCGCGGTAGCTTCTAAACATTCATTTCTGGATTTGAAGAAGGATCGAAGGAAATTGCAATTATCTTTGAATCTCGGTTTTATAAACTTTTGGAGGTTTTAACACTATTCAGTATACAATTACCAAATTCTGACTTCCTCAACCTCGTACTCATCTGCTAGTTTTGCAGCATTGGTTTTGACCTTTCTTTCGGTACCCACGTATTTATTAAAAAAAAAACATTCCTTTTCGAGACTTTTAAGCACTCAATTTCTTTACTTTTTGGCCTGATCTCGTCCTTCGTGTGGTTAACGATCGCGCAAATTGTTCCACTTTTGCTTGCAATCTTTTACTAAAATAACCCAGAAAATAATATTAATTACATTCGAAACAGTACTTTTAATACAAACGGGTACATTGTATTTCAAATTACTACTAGTTTTTAAAGAATATGGTTTACGCCAAATTGTATACCTCACAGATTTTTAGCAACTGGGGGTTTAATTGGATGCAGTAGAGGATGCGAGTTTGTATTCGGCATTATGTATAATTGTGGAAATTTGACATTTGACTTTAATTTTTAAATTAGCGAGAAAAGTTTTGACGGTTTCTTCCACTCCAGCAAAGTATTTATGTAAAGCTTTTTTATCCGTTGTTTCAATTTTTTTTTAAAGATTGCAAAACGCTTGCTGTAGAAGTTGGAGTAGAAGCCATCCATTTTTCAACAGTTTTCATCCCAAATGGTTATGTACGGGTGACTCTATAGCAGTATAGTCTTCTTTCAATACAAATTCTACTGAAAATTGTACATTGGTTTCCTGGAAGGTTGAAGGCTCCGAGGTCAATACTGTTGAAGGTATCGACGTCCTCATTATCGTACTCATCTTTTAGTTTTGAAACATTGGTTTTAACCTTTTTTTCCGTGTGCACGTATTTATCAAAGAAAGACATTCATTTACCAAATTTTTAAGCCCTTGGTTTCTATACCTTTTAGCCTGATTTCGTCCTTCAGGCGGCTAGCGATCTTTTATAACAATGTCGCAAATTGTTCCACTTTTGGTTGCAATCCTTTGTTAAAATAATCCAGAAAATATTATTATTCACATTCGAAACAGTACTTTCAGTACAAATAGGTACCTCACAGATATTTAGCAACCGGGGATTCATTTCGAACTATAGCTCTTAACGATCGTTTGGTAGAATCGACCACAAGAAAACTTTTTACGAAACTTGTGAAGAAATCTAGTATGTTTCCATTCCTGAAAGGAGTGAAGAACGATAGACGCAGAAGGAAGATGGAAAACATGCGGTTCTCCAAAGTCAAAACAGCGGTACGTTATATATTGACTATTAAAAATTTACAGCATCACCCTTATTGCTGTTATTGACGCGAAGTCGACAAGCCCTTCTCGAGCACAACACTATTTATATTAGGAGATATTATATCCTGGCCACACCTTTCTGGAAACGGAGACTTAACTGTGGGCTGAATCGAGCAAAAATTCTTTCTGAGGATGTTTTTGAAAACTTAGAATATATCAACGATGATTTGAAATGATAGCTGAACATCTTGTGGTGTTATTAAAAAAAAAAACGATTCTAAGGCCTTGAATGAATACTTACTTTGACTGCTATTTCTTCTCAAGTATTCTCACGGACACTTTAATTGCTGTATTTAGAATGCTGCAAATTATACAGAGAAGTACATTCTTCTAAAAGCAAAATGAGTTGGTTATCATCCATTTTTTGTCAAATCAGTATTTCCTGTAAGCGCAAGACATTATTTTCTAATTAGTTTAGTTTTTTTTTAATTTTTTCAAACAGGTTTCACAAACCTGGTTGAGAACAGCTTGCTGAGGAAACAGGTGAATCCTGAATGAAATTTGTACTGTTTGGCCAGCAAATTCTCATTAAACAGGTTTGTACAGAGATCTATTATATAAGCATTCATTAAGAAATAAACGTTTTTCTCTACTACCTTCAAAACTATATGTAAAAACACTACAAAAATTACATTTACGTCTGTCAATACCGTCAAAGGAATTTTAATGAAAACTTCGCGCCTTAAAAGAACTAGAAAACAGGTGCTTCGATCATTGCCGACAAAACATCTTCTTCACTAGGCAAAAAATCATATTTCGCTTCGCATCGCCTCGCGTCGTCTAAGTATGCTGGCATCTTTATTCCATATTTTCATTTTATATCAAGAAAACCGTGGCATAAATGTAATAAACAAAAATCATTGCACTACAACCGATGAAAAAAGGAAGATTACTTAGGCTTCATGTTGGGCGCCAAATTAACTGCCGATACTTTCACGACGTTTATAATTCAGTATCTAAAAAAGGATGTATGAAGATTGAACGTATAGCAAATTAGTCGCAGGTAATAAACCAAAGCGACCATTTACATATTCGTAATTTGGTATGCATAAACCTTCTGAAACAGATTTCTAACCTTTGAAGATTAAACATATTAGTGGAATTCGTAGTTACAGATCCGGAATTAGAATTACTCTTTCCAATTTACCAATTGTACAAATACTACGGAACAATCGGGTACGCTATAACCACCAATACCTGCAACAAGTACAAAATCAAGATTCATATAGCATTTGACTGGACGAATTATGCATATTTTGTTTTGGCAATAAAATCAATTACACTAATATTAATAATCCTATGTACGTATGCTGTTCGATGCAATTAATATCCGTTAGTTCTCCTACTTTTTTATTAATACTAACGAGCAACTTTATAAGAGTTATTTTCAATTTTCTACATATAAAAATTAAAACTTATTTAGTACCATTGCCGCTAATTACGTATCAATGCAATTAAATGAAACAGAACCATGTGAAGTGAAAGTGTAATGTGTCATAAACGCAGCCGATGTAGGAATACATTATTTATACATTTAACTGCAATATTACACTTTATTAAGTTTCTAATTAGTATACGTCGGCTCGTTGGTCTAGGGCAGTGGTTCCCAACCTTTTCTTAATCGCGACCCATTCTAGATTTTAAAAAATGTTTGCGACCCCCCTTTTTTTGTACGGAATATTTGATATATAAAACAAAAAGAAGAGGTTTGAAATAAATTTTAGAACTAAACAAAAGTAATATTTTATTGTAAGATATTTTATTTAGCATTAATTATTATTAATGTGATGACTGAGCTTGCATTTGTTCAGCAAGTATTGTAATTCTTGGTGGAGTTGTTGTCAAAGCTAATCTCATGTCATCTTGAATATCCAGCTTATTTCTAGCTTTTGTCTTAATCTGAAGAGGAGTTGAAAATCCACTTTCGCAGAGGTAAGTAGAAGCAAATGGCACTAATATTTGAAAAGCAAGCATGGAAACTTTAGGATACGAATGCCGCATTGCACACCAAAATTGACTTAATGATTTTTCTTGAAAAGTATCACGCGCTGAAGAGTCATTTTGTAACTCCAAAAATTCATCCTGTATTTCATCAGGAATGTTGGCAACATTCAAGGATATGTGAAATGGATTTCGAACTAAAGTAGCTTCTTGTTCTGAAAGTTCCGGGAAATAGCGTTGAATTTCTGATTCAAGGGCCTGAAGGTGTTTACTAATTTCCTCCCTTAGATTATCTGCGATGCCCGTTTCTGATGCTTCAGTTTCTGTAGAAAGGTGTTCAAACATGGCATAGTTTGCAAGATTTACTTTACGGCGGCAATTTTGTAACTTTAATATAAAAGTCTGTATATTATCTTTGAAGTGAATAATGTTAGTGTCTTTTCCTTGAAGTTTTAAATTTAGCTTATATAGCTGATCTAGTATATCAGATAAATAAGCTACTCTTTGAATCCATGATTCATTATTAAAGTATGTAATAAACTCGTGTTTTCCTTCAATTCCCAAAAACTGCTTAATTTCGTTCTTTAATTCGAAGACTCGGTTGACAACGTTTCCTTTTGATAACCCACGAACTGCAGTGTAAAAAAGAAGAACTTCGTGATCAGAGTTCATGTTGTTGCATAGTTCTTTAAACAGCCGAGTATTAAGAGCACTAGATTTTATATAATTGACAATTGTCACCAAAGAGTCAAGTACTTCTTGTAAAGACTTTGGTAGGGTCTTGGTAGCAAGAGCATAACGGTGAATCATGCAGTGCAATCCTTTTGCTTGGGGTGCAAGCTCTTTAACTTTCGTCTGAAAACCCGACCTGGATCCAAGCATGGCTGGAGCTCCATCAGTACACACTCCACACAATTTATTCCATTGTAAATCATTATCTTCAAAGAATGAGCTTATCATCTCCATGACATCTTTACCTTTTGTAGTTGTTTTAGTGGTCTACAAAACAAAAACTCTTCTTTAATGTCATCTAAGTAAATATATCTCACAAAAACGAGTAATTGGGAACATGAACTAACATCCGTGGACTCGTCAAGTTGAAAGGAAAAGACAGGAGATGCCTTAATTTCAGATAAAATTTGTTTCATCACATCCATAGACATGTCTGAAATACGTCTCTGAATAGTGTTATTGGATAAAGAAATGTTACGAATTTTAATTGTACTCGCTTCTCCAAGAACTAGTTTAACCCATTTTAATAAACAAGGCTTAATGAGAGTTTCTGCAATAGTATGAGGCTTCTTATTTTTTGCAACTTCCAGAGCAATTTCATATGATGCCTGAACTACAGCCTGGTTTTGTTGTTGAAACGTACCAGTTAAATCTAACTTTTGTTTCTTCAAAGCCGCCTCATGTCGTTTGAAAAAGTTCAAGTCTTTTGCAACATGTTCGTGATGCTTTGTTTCCAAGTGACGTTTAAGTTTTGAAGGTTTCATAGATTCAACACTAAGAACAACATTGCATAAAACGCACTGTGGCCGTTCTATGCCGTTATTAACTGCAGTCGAAAATCCAAATTTTAAGTAATCCTCCGAATATTTCCTTTTTTTCTCCATAATGTTAATATCTAAAATGGATAAAAAATGAAATGCTTTAAAATATTTTTCCCATCATATAAAAATTTTAGATTAACAGTGTTTAAAAACTTTTACTTACTCAAATTTTAAGAAATAATAAGATAAATAATATTTGTGTCTGAATTTATCAAAAACAAATAGTGACAGGTGATTATTAGTATTGCATCAAATTTTGCATCAAACAAGACATAAACTAGCAACAAACTGTTCAAACATAAACCATAAAAAGAACACTGCAATGACTTCACTTGAGAAGCAGTTATTTTCTTCTAAAACTAACTATAAATAACAATTATTAGCAGGAAATCAGTGAAGCCACCACACCCCGTAACGATTCAGTAAGCACTGTCACCCTGGCGTGATCTGAACAGGCCGCTGCTGAGGCGGTGGTTCCTATGCCGCGCGGTTTGTTAAGCTCCGTATTCATTGCAACGAGCAACGAGCAATCTGGTAAACTCTCACTTCGAAACACAGTGTTCGCTGCTCTTTGCAATAGATTCGCAGCAATCGGGCATTTTAATTGTTGTAAAATCGCTGAATGGATTAAAAGCAATATAAGAAAAGTGCAATACGGCAGATAAATTATCTCATAAAATAATACAGAAATTTTCCGAAAGAACTCTTTTCAATAACGCGCAACTCGTTGGCGACCCCCCAAAAAAGCTACGGCGACCCCCTTGGGGGTCGCGACCCACCGGTTGGGAACCGATGGTCTAGGGGTATGATTCTCGCTTTGGGTGCGAGAGGTCCCAAGTTCAAATCCCGGACGAGCCCTTATTTTTAAAAATAATTTTTCCTTGGTATAAATTTTAAATAATTGTCACCAATTTTGGTTCATTGCATAACCAAGTGGTGTAATTGAGTTTTAGATGTATTACGGGTTGTGTAAGATTTAAAATTTTCGGAATTAAAAGAGTATGAAATCTGCCATCTTTATATTCTAATTGTTTGCGACTTGAGTTATATTACATCTGAGATAATTTTATACTTAGTTCCTTTAACTTAAATACTTTAGCGTGCCTTAATCATAATATTACTGCCTTTCTTTTTGTTTAAGGCTAACATATTTGTCCATACGTTGTGCATAAACTTATTAGACATCCACACGTTGCATTGAGGAGAATATATAATTTAATGCCAAACTGTCTATTTTTTTGTTTAAATTTTTAAACAGATTATTTTGCTCACATGATGCTATGAACTAGACCAGTCACTTTCGCCTACGTAACATCCGATTTTGTTTCGAATTAATTTTGTTAGAAACATCGTGGGAACATCGAGTTTTTGTGTACATTCCTTATTTGATGTTCCATTTATCGATGACACGTGTTACTAAAAAAATTGTAAGAGAATATGCGCCTCAAAGTTCAGTTTGCAGTGTTTTGCGTCAAGGAGAACATTCAAATTTCGTTAAGGAAACCAGCCAGTTCTAAATAATTAGCTCACATTTAATTTTTTATAAACTGTGAAAGTACATTAATTTGAAATTGATCAATATATCATTGACGTTGCATTATAATGACATTTTTCACAGTTACGTTGTAATTACATCCAAAACACTGAATATTATTGAAGCGATTACCAAAGTGCAAAAAAAAGTATTATGGTAATAATGGGAAATTATTTACACAATTGGGTTAGATTTACTTAAACACCTCTATTCCGTACTGTTCACAGGAATGTAAACTTGCATGGCTTGTCAACTTAAAGCTCAAACGTGTTAGGTTCCCTTATACGCTCCCAGTATTAAAATGAGCATTTATGTGAACTTGACTGATTTCTTTAACACAACTTTTGTGTGCTATCGTATGTTATTCAGTAATGCAAACATATTCCATGGCCTATTTACCATAAATATGGTTAACGGATTATACGTGCATACTTCTTGTCTTGTGCGCAAAGCACGCATCCGTAAGTTATTGCTAATTGCGAATAAAATTGTTTGCATGTGTTAAGCATTCTTAAAACGATCTAGGCCACCTTCAACAGGTTGGTGCGTGTTTGAATCACGATTTCAAACGTACGTAACATTTTAATAAAACTACGTTCAGTATTACCTTATAGTTACTATTAAAATGGCACGATTGTCTCAAATTGCGGTTAAAATGTGTTCATAACTAAGACATTTTATAGAAGTAATTTTAAATAAAAGAGTGTAGAAACATTTTTCATAGATAAATGGGTTTTGATGACGTTAACTATCTGTAACCTATTTGAAGGGTGCTAAATAAGCTGTAGACTACTCTTTATAGGCCATAAGGAATTTTATGTAAACATCTACAGAACTAGTTCCTTTAAAGCACAATGGGTACAGACTCTTTTACGGAATACTTTAATTTTAAGCTATCGTTAAAGTAAAATATGAGGCATTGGACACCATTTAGTATTGTTTCTTTTCAAGACCCTCATTCTATACCCGTTCTGCTAATTTGTCTGCGACTGCTACATAATTCCTTACATATCCATTTCTTCGTAGTTTACATAATAAATAGTTTCAGTTGAAAACATTCTCTTCTTCGCATAAAAAGTCACAGCTGGCATACGAAGAATCGGTTTGTACTGATTACAAATATTCAATATTGAATAAATTCTATACAATTTACCTTTTAGGTTTGCTTTTCTTAATGGTCTTGTTACACGGGCGCACTTTCACGGATGTCATTTAGTTCTCGCAACAAAATTCATTAATTTGAGTGTTCACTCAGTAAAATGTATTAACACTAATCTAATAAAATACAGACTAAAATACTGACTGACCTAACAAAATAAATACAAAACTAACCTAAAATATATGCATAAAGTGACGAAGTTAAATTCCGACATGAATAATAGACAAATACAACGCTAACATGCAAGATACATATAAAATGACGAAGTTAAGGTGCAATATTAACAGTAATAAACGGGCACCAACGTGAGAGGTACGTTACCATGTCGAGAGCGGTCGGTGCACCAGGCCTCAATCTGCCTACTCCTGGTGTTAGAGCTAGATTTCTTTACAGCCGAGCTGCCAATCTAAGCGAGCTCATTAAGATAAAGGAGACTTCTCTCAGCTGCAAAGCGTAACCTAGACTAATGTTTGCTGTTTCGTCCGCCGCTCAAATAGGCACCCACAGGGAAACTCCGTATCGCATTCCCGTAACGGTAACCGCCGCCCATAGGGCGTACCGGGGATGGCGCTATCCCTCGTGACAGGGTACGCGATGTCCTGGCGGATGCGTTATGCGGCAGTATGCTTTGACCGTTGCCTGATCCTTGTCGGCTAGGAGGCGGTGCAGGTTCAACCGGCGGCGTAGGGAGCTGACTTACACATGACGGTGACAACGGCGGCTGCACGTCACGCTTCCTGGGTGGTGTACTACTGAGTAGTACACACGGCGGTGGTGGTGTGGGTGGCAATTCGGCAGCTTGCTATTTGATGTGGTCGCGGTGCCGTTAGGTGGTGTGCTCGCAAACTTGGTAGGCGGAGGTGCGACCTGTCGAGAGACCGGTGCTGGTGGAGCTGCTGTTTCGGATGGTAGTAGCGGTTGTGTGGTTTCAGTGGCTACAGCAATTTTTGGTACTATTCGCCGTAGTGGTGTGTAACGCAACAGAGGCGTTTCCGTCAGCGGCTTAGTGGCACGTTACACTGGTTGCGATGCAGTGGTTGTGCCGGATGGTGGCGGTGGTGTGGTTTCGGTGGTCACAACGGGTGGTTGCGCTGCCGGCTGCCCAGGAGATTGGTCACATGTTCAGTAGGCGATGGTGTTCCCGCTCCGTACGGCGGCGTGGGTAGCGGCACGTCCTGATGTGCTGTGGTTAGTGACCGAACGGTACGGTTGTGACGCGGTGATTCGGCGAGCTTCTCTACCAGTTTGTCTGTTACTTGCTGTTCCGAAGGGTCTTTCGGAGGCGGCTTGTTATCGTCGATCGGTAGCGGGCTGGTTGTACGTGATGTACTAGGTACACCTGTTGGCACGATTGAATCCTCTGGCTGTAGTGGTGTAGTTGCAGTGATTACCGCAATTGTTTGTGTTGCTGGCTGTGGCACTGCGGTTTTCGTAGGTAGTGGTTGCGGCGTATCAGGCTCGACATGCGCTGGTTGGGTTCGTGTTCGGCAGGTAGCAGTTTTAGTGTCAGGACCGTGAAGGACTACGTGACCGTATTTTTTAAGTCGATATACGTTGGTTGGTATGGCATACAACCTCCCACTCTGTTATGGCCGCGCCCAGAAGCTGGCGTTCAGCGATCTGTACTTTCTAGTCCTGCGTAACGTTGAAGTTTTGGAAGTGCCTTCCCAATTGAACGAAAAGGGCTTCCAGGTTTTCTCCCAGTCTTCCGGTGGACGTAGGAAGTCTCGCGGTAGCTTGTTTCTCTGCTAGGACACGATTTAGGTGGACTCGTGGGTCAGTGATTATTCCCTGGCGTTTTAGTTGATAGTCGTACTACTTGAAGGGTATGTCGATGAGGATTGCTTCGGTGTTTTGTTAGGCGCCACTGGAAATAAACGGTTCCAGGCCTATTATGTTGTGGGCAGACATCAGTGATACTGCCTCGGCTGCGGAGAGCTGGTGGTCGTGGTCTCTGAGCACACTCTCCAGAAGATATGCCCCACGTTCGCGGCGCCAATTGTTACACGGGCGTACTTTCCGAATTAACACTTTCACGGATGTCACTTAGTTCTCGCAACACAAGTTCATTAATTTGAATGTTCACTCAGTAAAAGGTATATTAAATAATTAATATAAGTATAAGTACAGATGATTAACTAATATTACATAAAACAACCGATTAAGCTAACTGAACAAAATAAATGCAACGCTAACCAAAAATATATACATAAAATGACGAAGTTAAGTACCGATATGAATAATGGACAAATACAACGCTAATAGGCAAGATACAAACAAAATGACGGAGTTAAGATGCAATATTAACAGTAAGAAACGCGCAGTAATGTTATGTGTGAGGTAAGTTATCGTGTCGAGATTGGTCGGTGCACCATGCCTCAATCTGACTATTCCTGGTGTTAAAGCTAAAGATAAAGGAGACTTCTCAGCTGCAAAGCGTAACCTAGACTAATGTTTGCTGGTTCGTCCGCCGCTCATATAGGCATCTACGGAGAAAATTCATGTTGCGTGCCCTTAACGGTAAGCGTCGCCTGCCTATAGGGTGTACCGGGCACGGTAACAGTCTCATATCTCCTTTTTGTCTTTGTTTTTCAATTAATATTTTTCGTGTTTGTTGGCAAAATTCATCAAATACTTCCTCTTTGGTAGTTATTTTTCCATTTTAGCACGGACGGAGAAGGCTGAATTGTAAGTATCTTGTAATTGTGGTTTCATATTAGTCGAGATGTTCAGCCTATTTCTACAGTTTATGCATTTATAGAGCGACGTTTCGGAAACAGAATCTGCTTCCCTCATCAGGATTAGTCCCAAGAAGGGCTGATTTCACAGTTAAGTCGAACTCATTTACTATAATTTCTTCTTAAGCACTTGACTACTTTCAAATTCGACCTTTTGGGTTGCGCAGTTGTTTATCACTTGGTTTTCGAAGTGTTCCATGTATATACTGCTTACTATCCGCTATCTCAAACTCTTGTTGGTAGAATTTGTCTTCTACTCGAAAGTTTGTTTCGGAAGTTCCATTATTGTGTTTACCGTGAGTGGTGTGCATTCGTCTAACATTTCATCCTTTTCCAGCCTGGCCCTTATGATAGTTAGTGCCTTGTCGGTGGGCACATTCGTGAATAGACTCACGATGTCGAAGTTGATCTGTATTTCTTCGTGGTTGGGTTGGACGTATCTGATGGTTTCCACAAGTGCTGCTTATTCGTGATCCTAGACTTCCCCATAAGGGTGTGATGGTGCCTAGCAGATAGTGTGCTAAAGCAGAATTTTTCGAGGTCACAATTGGCCTCAAAGGAATTTCTTCCTGGTGGATCTTTGGCTAACCCGAACTAACATCTAACCCAAACGGGGAAAGGGCAACTGAAAAAGAAGAACCTAAATACACAGCGATAATCCCATAGGTACTACGTGGCTCGGACAAAATATGAAGGATAAGCAGCAAATACAGGATACGCACTGTCTTCAAATCAATAAGAACGCACAGGGAAATACTAACTAAATCCAAACCACACAATGAAAGCCAGAATTTTAAGAATTGTGTATATAACCTGCCATGTAAATGCGGTAGATTATACATTGGCAAGAGCAGTAGGCCACTTAAAGTCAGAATTCATATCATAATTAAGGTGTCAGACTTATAACTGAAGGGTACCAAGTTTGAAACTGAGAGTAAAGTGCTTGAGAAAAATTATAATAAATGAATTCGACTGAAGTGCGAAATCAGTCCTTCTCAGGACTAACCCTGGTGACAGAAGCAGGATCTGATTCAGGAACGTGGCGCTATAAAAGCCAAAACTGTAGAAATAGGCTTAACTAAAATGGCTGAATTAGTTTAGTAGCAATAAATCCAGAGTAACTAGAAAGTGAAGGAAGTTTAGAGAAAGAATAAATCGGTTATGGTATTCTACAAGAGGAGGTGGAAGTAGATTTGAAAGCAATGAAGAAAGGAAATAATGTAGGAGGTGATGAGTTACCAATTAAATTAATGAAGGCTCTAGGGGACGACAGAAGAAAGAAAGTGCCAACCTTATGTAATGACATATACAATTCGGCAGAGTGGCCAAAACATTTCTAGAAACTGCAATTATACCAATAGAAAAGAAAAAAACACCAAGAAGTGCGAATAACTTCGAACAATCAGCTTAATCTCTCATTCTGCTAAGATACTGCTCAGAGTGCTGAAGCGAAGATTGTACTATAAGCTTGTAAGTTCTATAAAAGTCGAACAGCATGAATTCAGAAGGGGAGTTGGCACTAGAGATGCAATCGGATTGTTAAGGACTGTGGGAGAGAGATATAATGAAAAGAATACGAAGGTGTATGGGGTATTTATACATGTGTCTCTTGAATTTCTGGACATAGGGAATTCCCACGTTAAAATAAACTATTCTAAATATTGGCTCCCCTAATTATTTTACAGTAAAATGTCAAATGTAAAACTTCTTAAGGAAAAAAGGCTGCTTCTTATGTTACAATTGCATTTATATTCGGTTCATCCGTTTTCGAGAAAATTAGGAAAAACTTAGGGGCTTTTTCGTAACCGGTAACGTTAATAAGCCATGTAAGTGTCAGGATAAATACAATAAGGAGCACAAAATAAGTCTGTTATAAACAAGAAGATGATATTCTAAATAAACAAATTAATTATGAATTTTCCGGTTTTGATAACTAGCCGAGTACAATTCTCTGATATTTCTAAGTGAATTGCCAGAGTAATGCCATTCAATAAATTTTGCTTTTCCTTCAATGGTGTAATAATTCATTTTTATAAACAAATTTTTCTTTAAAAAGTAATAATCTGTCCCAAATAAAGTTTTAATGATGAATGAATTGTTTTTTGAACAATGAATGATTTACAATGACAATTAATAATTATTGTTAGCATTGTCTGCCTAAAGCAAAGCAACCTTGACTAGTTACGAAAAAGCCCTTAAGTTTTTCCTAAATTTCTCGAAAACGGATGAACCAAATGTAAATGCAATTGTAACATAAGAAGCAGCCTTTTTTCTTTAAGAAGTTTTACATTTTACTGTAAAATAGTCAGGGGAGCCAATATTTACAATAGTTTATTTTAACATGGGAATTCCCTATGTCCAGAAATTCAAGAGACACAGTGTAGATCTAAAAAAAGATTTTGATAGGTTTAGGTGGGACAGGTTAACGATAATTCAAAAACGAAGTGGCGTAGACTGGACCGAAAGAAGACTGTTAAAAGACATACATCAAAGAATACAAATCAGAGTGGGAGATGAAATCACAGAAGAAAAATAGAATTAGGAAGAGGAGTGAGAAAAGGTCGTAACTTATCAGCTACATTGTTCAAACTGTACCAAGAAGAGATAATAGAATGGGCAGTGGATGGTGCAAGAGGGGTAGTTATAGGAGGAAGAAGAATAAAGTGCATAAGATTTGCAGGTGACATGGTGTTGTTAGCAGAGAGCAGAGGGGAAACATCGGAAATATTTGAAGATCTTAGTGCATCATGTTTGGATTATGGTATGAAGATAAACATCAAGAAAACAAAATGCATAGTAATATGGGGAAAGAAAGAGATTTGTGTAACATCAGAATTGAAGGAGAAGTAATGGAACAGTTTTATTAATTCAAGTACCTATGAAGCATCTTAACAGAGGACCTCCGCTTAACTACAGAAATAAAGATCAGAAAAACATTGGAAAATAAAGTATTTAATAAGAAAAGAAGGCTTTTATGTGGATAGTTAAAAAAGTACTTGAGAAAAAGACTTGCTAATTGCTGTATATGGAGCATAGTGTTATACGGTTCTGGACAATAAAGAAAGAAGATTGGAGGTCTTTGAGATGTGGGTTTGGAGGAAGACAGAAGTAATTACATGCGACGATCGGATAAGAAATGAAGAATTGTTAAGAAGAATAGATGGAAACAGATATTTAAGAGTAATAGAAAATAGTAAAAGGAACTCGATTGGACATAACATCAGAAGAGATTGTGTGCTAAAAGATGTATTAGAGGGAATGGTAATAGGTAATAGGGGAAGAGTAAGAAGTAGGCATCAGATCATAGATAACATCAAGGAAGACGGCAACTACGAGGGAATGAAGAGATTAGATGTACCGGGAGAGGACCCGCCTGAGGGCAGAACGACCCGTGATGATGATGATGAATGAAAAAAACTTGTTACACGTCGAGAGAAATGTGCTAGCCTTAACAGTAGCTATATTGAACAATACATATAATTTTGAAACTTAAGAATTGTACTTTTTGCCCGCTCGGGCTAATCGTTTTTGTTCGATATCTACCAGTATGTATGCACTATTTATCATCCTACCTTATTAAATAACATAGAATTTTATGCCTAGTAAGTTGAAAACAAGTCCTTCATAATTGGTTGTAAAAATTACTACTAACCTTTTCACTGTGCCATAGTACTGCTAGTCAAAAATTATTACCTCAAATAACCAAAACTAAATGAAAATACGATAATTAATTCTTTAATTTAAAACACCAAAAATATGCCACTACAACAAAATTAAGCCCGATGCAAAAAACCTACAAAACCCTAAAATTTATTAAACTTTGACATCGGGATTTAATACCTACATTCGATAAAAATACAGCTCATTTTCAAACAAATAAAAAAACTGCTTACCTTTTGGCAATCATACCAACGACTGATGTCTACAATCGGTATGTTGATTCCCAAAAAAACCACTTCAAAATGTTGCGACTATTCGCAAAGCCCTAGTGCAACAACAAGCAGCTGGTGTCAACGACCGACTTACTTCATAATTATGTTACTTTATAATAGACTTAATAAATTTGAACTCCAATGTAACTTTATTTAAAAAAGTACTCAGTTTAATTTACAACCAGTCGTAAGTAAATCACACAATCCGCTCAAATTAAAAAAATTACGTTAATCCTTTAAAAGTTACGTTAAAATTCAATGATCAATGTAAACTTTTGAACGTGATTACTTTACTTCAAATAAGCATAAAAAAATATTGACGTTACTTCATGATCTAATTCTCATAAAAAGAAATGTACGTTAAAAAATTGTTAGCGTTGTGAGTGAAGATTAGGATTAGAAAATATGTACACTTAAAAAAAACTCAAGTTATAAACATTACGCATCTATATTCAAAATAACCAGAATTATGGAACAGTAAACAGCTAAATATCAAGATACATGAAATGTAAATTAGTTACAATTTTTTAATTACCTGAAAAATAACTCTTAAATAAAATTTCTGTTGCCTAATTTGGAATAATTCCTGCATGATTCCAACAACCCCCCCAAATCTATTTTATACATCCTAAATTATAATTAACATTAAAATGAAGAAATCGTTGTACACCTAAATTTTACAAATTACTACCTAAACGTTCCAATAATTAAACTTAAACCAAGCGACGTATACATTCGTTTAAATATGTACGAATAAACACTTAATAGAATCACCGGTACATATAAATTCAGAAAAATATAGTTACCTGCATCACACACAAAATGGTCAATCGGAACTTCTATTTCTTACTCACAACATTATTTCATCAACCGCTCCTTTCGGTATATGGTTAATGGGAACCACCAGCGTTTTAATTCGTAAATTTTTATTTGCATAAACTTTAACAAATCGAACTTGACTTTAATAAGGTAAGACTACATTAAAATACTTTTACTCGCTATGTACACATCTATTAAACGAAACCTTATTTACACGAAATTACTTAAGAATTATACTTGTAGCAGTTTAGTTTATTTGTTCGAAGTCGGAAATATACGCGAAAGTTATCATTTAACCCAGGAACTCGTTAAATTAATCTGCACAAGCAATATGCGATATAGCCGGTCCATAGAACAGAGGCTAAGCACTAAAAAACACGAAAACCATTCTTATGTCAAAATTTTGTCTTTACAGACAAACGCTACACAACAGAAAATAACTCAGGGATGTGGTGAACCAATATATTATCCCATTTAATGGAAACGGAGATCACTTGCTCCACGGTAATTCGATACACCCCCAGTATGTAATAACTTATTTCAACCTTCTTACTACCCCCTTCCACGGATATTGCGATCCCGCAAACAAAGCATGAGCCCTCACTTTACTTTGTGGCTAGAGTGACTTGAGCATCGTTCAGAACTCCCCTTTTCAATTCTAACCTTTTCCCAATTACATAAATCTAAATGAGCCTATCATAAAAAGAGAATCGCTTGAATTTTAAGCGCGGTAAAAACGATACTCCATACAAAAATAATCAGGAGAAAGAAATTACATCATGCTGCAATTGCAAAATCAGCTTCCTGCAATGATATCGCTAAATTATTTTTCTTTAGTACGTACTGTAGCTCAAATAAATTCCTCCCAATGACAAAACTTAGCAAACGTGATACGGTATACTACATTCAGAAATAAATAAAAATATCGATGCATTTGTAATTATTTCATTGTTGTAAAAGAAAGTGTGCACACCGTAATGTAGTTCGAAGTTCAACGACATTATAGATATCTAACATTTTAATTTAGCACATAGTTTAAATAGATTTCATATTGCTCCAAGTTAAATGGAAAGAAATTTACGTAAATCAGTAGATGTATTCAGTCCACCTATTGTAGAGTTATCAATACGTTATGTAAAAAATGGAATATTTATATTGCATTGGAATTACATTTAAATTTAAAAAAATTATTCACACCATTGTCACTATCAGAGGTGGAATCGTTAACAGATATAATTAATGGTTGCACAACCTCAAAATATTTTCAATTTCCCACCACTCCAGCAACAACTTCAGGCTGTTTAATGCATTTCTGCCAATATATACCATAAATTTGTTGCAAGGATTCCATCCATATTTCTTTTACATAGTCATCGTTAAATTCGGAATTAGGTCTTCCTATATTTTTGTTGTAGTGTTCTTTGTAGTTTACCCACACCACTTCAACTGGATTAAATTGACAGTGATATGGCGGTAACCGTAATAATCTGTGTCCACCTAATCTCGTACACCTTTGGTATTACATTATCTGCAACTAATTGCACTAAGTATTTTTAAAACATGCTAGGTTCATAAGCTATGTTGTGCTTTAATAGAAAATTACATGTTTCTTCCTTCTTAGAAGAATTACTTGGAATTTTTCTAGAAGTTTGGAATGATAACTAGCATTGTCCATTATAATTAACGATGGTTCTTTTAAGTTTGCCATTAAAATATTTTCAAATCATTTTGCAAACAACCCCGCACACATATCTTCATGGTAGTCTGCACTTTGTGACTTTGCAGAAAACAAAAGTAAAGCATAGGAACTAAATCCATCTTCATTATCTGCATGAACAATTATAAATCTAAAAAATACAGTTATTTTATTAGGAATTATAATGTAATCACTAAATTACAACAAACCTTTTTCCTTCACCCATTGGATTCTTCTTCACGCTTTCCTTGGATGTATGATGCCAGCTTCTTTTGTGCGATCCTCGACTGAAAATCTAAGTTTTATCGAAGAATACAGGATGTAATTTTTCTTCTTCATTTTTGTAATATTCTCTTAAGAATCGTACACGATTGGCAGTAATATGTGGTTATTCCAGTAACTCCCTACTAACATCATCTACTTTAGATGAAAAGCCAATGGAAGAGACATCTTAAACATAATCTACTGAAATCTAAAACTTGATTATTGCTTAACTCTATTTGTACTGATGCCAGCGCAACGTGTGTACCTACAACAACAGGTACAATACTAGATATGTATTGCATATTTGTATTATAATTTGAATGCATTTTTTTAATAAAAAGTAAAGCAAAAATGCATAAACAATAATTTCAAAGATGACAGTAGTGGCAGATGCTGCTTCTTAATCACGACCCACGTTTTAGTACGCTAATATGAGGTGTACAGCAGATTTATGTTCTTATGGCCATCTTTCTCTAGTACATATAGTTGAGAGAGAGATAAAAATATGTAATTTTATTATAGTTAAAACCAAACAAAGTGACGCACGTCATCAGCGTTTGATGACGTTTACATTTACAGTATTGCCAGATTTATCAGGAAATATTTAATTTCCCATAAAATCATATTTATTATTCAACCGCAAATAAATATTAAATACTGATTTGTTTGTTGCATGAATTACGACACATATGTTTGTAACTGTTCTCACATATTTTCGATAAGTAAACAAATAAATATATAAACAAGTAAACAATTAAATGATTTATTAACAGATAGGTAAGCTATTTCAAAATTTTCACTAAAGGGCGTCAAAACCTGGTACATTTTCTAAATTTGATTCGTTATTAGTGTCATTGTCATCACTTTCAAAATTTATAATCAGAGGTCGGACTTCTGGGCGCTGAAATATTCTTTCCCTCTGATGTCACCTACAAATTTCTTCTTCGGTATGTTTTACAGAATTTTTCCACATATCAGGAGTAACCAGTAATGCCTCGTGTCACATATTCAGGCAGTTATTCTCACTGTTACCAACCCTACCAATATGCCCATTGTAATAATTTTTTGCTATGCCCCAAATTAATTCAATAGGGTTGAATATGCAATGATAAGGAGGAAGACGTAAGATTGTATCCATACTATTCTGCCAGTTCGTCCACTACATACTTTTTGGATGGTTTGTTTCTAAAAAAGAGTTGCGTTTAATAATTAATGTAAACACTGTTTATTTGTAAATTTAAACTTTCACCATTAACACTCATAATAAAATACTTATCTTTTTTGGGATTTTTAATGGTGTACTTTAAATTATACAATCTAAACGTTTCGATAACACTTAAGTTATCATCGTCAGTAGTAATGTTTGTTAAAATTGTTAAAGATGTGGTAAACAATTTTGTCAAATTTGAAAAATTCAAACATAAACATAAACCTGCTATTAATATAACAGTTTGAGAAACGTATAAGCCAACTATAAAATTGTAGTAAAGAATAACTAGGTCATTAAAATTAAACATTATTAACCTGCCTCAAAGATGACAAACCAGAACACTCTCTACGACGAAAGCTAACAATGAAATTTGCCAGCCAAAAACACATTTCACAAAATTTAATCGAGTTATGATGTGTAAAGTTGTGAAAAACTTCAATTTTAAAATGATAGAAGCATTCACAAATCCAAACATTACATCAAATAAAATAACCCAGTTAAATCTAACAAAGAGATATCTTTATCAATAATTGGAAGTGTTATTAACAATGAAAAGCACAATGCAGAACGTTCTTTGTAATTTTTAATTTCAATTTAATTCAACTACTTATGTTAAATTATAGTGCTGTGGAAATTTAACATATAATTGGTAAAGCATTTGCTTCAAGGTCTAGGAAAAACAGCATAAAACCTAGACATACCAAAAGTTGAAAACAAATAAAATCAAGGCGTATCATTATGCTTTTTTAATTATAAGATGCCAAAACCTATTTAAACGGAGATTTTCTTCTTGTCTATTAAAATTATTCGTGTTTATATATTTCAATAGCTTCACGTTGCAAACGAACATAATAATGGTTTGTCTTGACAATATTTTCATATTGTCAAATTGAATGTCATGATTTAGATTATTCAGGGCATGGTCAGCCACAGCAGACCTCTCTGGTTGACCCAATCTACAAAATCTCATATGTTCTTTGCGTCTTGTATCAAAGCTACGTTTTGTGGTCCGATGTATACTTTTCCACATGAACAAGATAACTTATACACTAGGAAGATGATAAAGGGTTTAACAAGAAAAATTAAAGAACATTTAAGATCACCTAAAGATTGCAATATCGGTTTAAACATCATATTTGTAACGGGGACGTATTTATTTGTCAACCACTTCTTAATAGCACTTTTTTTCCATGCAGTGGTAGACTTTTTCTCCAATAGCATGCTGTGATAAGATGCATTATCCAGTATAATCAGCGAAAGATTCTGTAGGTTTTGCAACAACTGATACTCGAACCATTTCAAGAAGTTTTCCTGGTTCATTTCCCCATGATAATATTGCTTCACAACCCTCAATAAATCCATTTTTGCTTCCTGCATGAAGTATAACATATCTGAAAGGAGATTTTGTCTAAATTTTAGTTTAAAAACTTAATTGTATTGTAGTACAACTCTGTTCCATCTGTTTTAGTAGTTTCAACATTCTTTTGCCAAGAACGACCAATAGTTCCATTTTGAAATATCCGGTCTTATCAAGGAATATAAACTGGTACAGAGCATGATCCTTAGCTTGTTTATATGATCTCAGCAATTCCACTCTTTTCAAAGCCACATCCGGTAGTTCCATAAGTCCACGTTGTGAATTATTCTTTATCCATTTAAATCCAAGTTCTCTGAGCAATCTTCTCACAGAAGTTGTACTGCCTTTGAATCTTTTAGTTGGGATTTGATGGTTATGTGTTGTTCTAAAACCTCGCAGGATAAAACGTTTTTATTCTATTAATGTCTTTAATGATAAATATATTAATAAATTCAATTTTATAAAAGACAATTGTAACATGTACATTAGCCGTTATTACTTACTTCTTTGGTACATGTTATAAATAGTATCAGGAGTACCGCTTGAATTTAATGTTGCTGTGTTTGTAACTCGCTTAGAATAGCAACGATCTTTCTTTGGCGACGTTAATTTCTCATTGTTTTTCCCTGCTTGAGAGATTTTGTTCACTCTTATAGTACAATTATTTTATATGTACTATCCAAATTTTACCTCTCGAACAGCATTTAAGGGCAATAGAGGCCCATTACCATCCCTTTCTGGTCGAAATAGCTAATTAACGATGCCACGAGTTCTTTGCTTCGACTATCCATTTGCTTGGGCACTTTGGCAACCGAAGAATGAAAATACAGATCTCACTATTACAAATTGTTGACGACAAAAATCAATTAAACAGCACCAACTCTGACAGCGACTAGGTTTACATCGTTACTTGCTGGTCCGTTGATTAAAATTTTATCACAAAATTTTACATTGAGGGCGTCTAAACCCAACAAAAACAAGCTTGTGCACATACATTATTTTATCTCAAAAGTATTGTAATGCCTCAGGTTGACTATTACGTTAACTAATTCTCCTCTAATGGAGATTTTGTTATATTTGCCTTTATGCTAGCTACAGTGAGGGGGTCGTGGATTTTTATACTCATATACCCATTAACACTAGCATGGCCGGCTATTGTAAATACCTAAAACATTTGGTCCAACACATCTACCCCAAACTTTGTTTCATTGTAATGCAACACTATCTCAGGTTTCTTCTTTTTGCCATCATCTATAGCCACAGTTGGATGTAGCGTACTTAGCAGTATATTTTTATTAACTTTAGCCTGACAAATTGACAAGGTGCTTTTATCATTTTTCATTACTGTGGTAGAATATAAGTCTGCCCTTTTATTCTTGATACAAATTGGTAATTCCCTTCTTGTTCGGTTCATTGTTCCTACTATTGTTGTGTTCTTTTTTCCCAGCAGTGTTGCTAACTGTTGACTGGTAAAAATGTTATCGGTAGTAACATTTCTACCCATATTTAGAAAAGGTTCCATTAATTTTAGAACAAAATATTCTGGAAGGGGTTGGTTGTTAAGACGCATAACATCTTTTCCTAAATAAGGAAAACCATTCAATAGATATTTAAAATTCGTGTCAACACCTAGCCAAGATTTTACACCAAATTTATTAGGCTTATTCGCTATATGTTGTGTAACTCTCCATCTAGCTTTAGTAGGAAACTGTTTGTCTACTGTAATGTTTGCTCCTGGAACATAGCAAGCTTTACAGTTACTAATAAATTTATCCCATATTTCGGACGTCAAAGCACAAACTAAACGTTCTTTTCATGTTGATCGAATATCAAATCTTAAAAATCACATGATTTCACGAAATCGATTTCGTGGCATGGTCTCATGGAAAAATTGCGGTCCCCAAGTAACATACCATAAACTGTCAAACTGTAATGTTCTTTCCCCGTAAGCACCACGAGCTAGCAATATTGCAAGAAAAGCGTCAAGCTCTTGAAGAGTCAATGACTGGTTTGTATCATCTCCTAGTTGTCTAGCTTCAAGTGTGTTATCTATAAACAATCGAAATGCACTTAGCATAGAGTTAACAAACACATTTCTTTTTGCATAAGGAGTTAGTCCAGGAGTATTTCGCATAACATTTCTTTGAAGTATACGGCCAACATAAGATCCACTTGATTTCAGAACTTCCCATATATCATTAGATTTGGATGATTGTTTACTCCCCACAGGTAAATGCATGTAATTTTTTCGTTTTGGATGATATTCAATGTCATCACTAATTTCATTAGATGTACAAGGATCAGAAGTGACATTATTTACGTTGACATCAGATACTTCACTTTGTTCAATACTTTTGTCATCAACAGGAACGACTTCATCACTTTCACCATCTTTAGAGTGGTTATTTGCTTTTACGGATTCGCACTCAGATAAGTTTTCCAACTCCGCAATAGAATCTAAAGCCTGTTGTTGTGTAAAACCGCGACACGACCACATTTCGTTTACCACGAAATTAACCCCATAATAAGTACAGAAGTATCTCACAAGAACGTTCCCTTGCAACTAATTTGAAATCTCAAAGTATTTGAATACATAGATCTCTATAGAAACAATGTATAACTTGCATTTTCATATGGCGAGCGCGTAAGTAAAAATAGCGAAGATTATTCATAATTTCGGACACGACTAAACAAGTTCTGACTTGCAGTAAACACCTAAAAATTACCACAATAATAGTAAAATACATTGTCTTATCTCAACGTTGTAATTATTTTCCTTATACAACCTCGAAACTGTTTATGAATATATGAACGGTCAAAATGACGGTTCCGACAGTTATACAAATGCTACTAAAAAACTCTAAAACGGTTTAATTTTCTTAATATACTTTTTTATATTCAAAGTGTACAAAAAAATCTAGAAAAGGTCATAATACCTCAACACCGTAACTCCAAGCACAATGTAGAAACAACATTTTAAATAAGACACGCGGTTGAATTAACCGCCACATTTGATCGCCGCAGCAATTCTAGTGTTAATAAGGTAAAGACGAAGGTTTTATACATATATTTACAAATCATATTTGTGGTACACAATAAATTAACATAAATAATTATTGGAACGTAAAATTAATCGTATATAAAATAAAAGGTAGTAAACGAAAAAATTAACAATGATCAATAAATAATAACTCAAACCTAATGCTGGTTTGGGAACGCTCGTCGGTTCGGCAGCCTTCAGTACAGCCGGCCTGACTGGGTTGTAGACGATCCTTTTCGTCGACTAGGGATTTTCTATGGTATTGGTAATGTTTTTTTAAACAGAATCAGATTTAATATTTTCAAATACAAAATGGCGCGTTGATTTGTGATGCTTGTTTATAACGGGGTTATTTTGAGTATATATATATATATATATATATATATATATATATATATATATATATATATATATATATATATATATATATATATTGGTCTTTTCTCCAGATTACGAATTATTTAATTTTATAATAATAATTTAAGTAAATACAAATCACGATTTGAGGTTAGCTTGTAGATAAAGAGCCTCCTGGTGGACGAGTAAATAATTAATTCGATGTTAATTATTTTCTAATCATTCGGTCTGGATGGGTTTTAGTTTCAGTGCAATCGTAATAGGGGATTGATGATCTACAAAACTAGGTCAATATCAGAATAATATAAATGGCCTTGTTTGTATGCGTAATGCGAATGCGTCTTAAATTACTAAATTACTGAGACAATTAATTTTTACATGCAGACGATAATGGGAAAAGAAAAATTATTGCTTAAACTTAAATTCTATATACAGGTTCGAAACGGTTGATTGAATACTGGGATATTTAGTGCTCTATCTATTTGCGTTTTACGAAATAGTAAGTAAAATATGCAAATAGATGTTTGAATACTGGGATATTTAGTGCTCTATTTATTTGCGTTTTACGAAATAGTAAGTAAAATATGCAAATAGATGTGGTCAATTGATGTCAATAACCTATTTCAATTGAATTTATATAAATGGAAAATTTCGGTAATACAGGGAATACTTGGTTATTAAATCGTGATGGTTTAAATTGTTACGTTTTAATTAGATTAGAACAAGTTGTTTATATGATTCAGATAATTTACTGATTGAAAACGTAATGGTTTTATTACAAAGCCAACCTTGTTTAATTCAATGTTTGAATTAATTTTCACTTTAGTTCTATAAAGGGAGTATTTTCGGAATTCTGGTTTAATTATACAGGTGGTTCTTAGTGAGGTCTGGATATAAATATATACAGAGGGTTTAATTTTTGTTATCCTTTATAGCCAAGGATACCCCAACTGACAAAAAGTAACGTTCTTGGTTCTAGACAGCCAAAGCGGTCAACTATAAATACTTAGAATTTGTTCGTCAAGAATTATTTGTACCGGGAGTTTCATTTTACTGTCTTTTATAGCCAAGGGATGACTTAGCCGTCTAAAAGAATCGTTCTTGGTTCTAGATATTTACAGCCAAAGCAGTCAACCGTAAATACATAGAATGGGTTGCATCTGGTTTTAATCTAGAGTGTGAGAGGTATAGCAACAACTGAACTCCCCAGACGTGGCTTTAAGCCACGTTGTGTAAGGATGGCGGGGGGATTCTTGAATTTTGATTTAGGTTTTCTTCGTGGAATTGGGGAAAACGGTGGTTGTAGGGAGCGGTAAGGATTCCTTTGGTTGGGATAGTATCGCAGAAAGTTCGTATGTGTGTGAAGCTTTTCTGAAGTGTTTAGATTATGTGTGTGATTGGTGGTATATTGACGTGTTTTGTAGTGAGGTCACTAGTTTACCTGAGGGGCAACCTATGTATGCGTCTAAACATTCGGAGTTCACAGAAGGCAATAGCGGAAAGGTGATTGGGGTTTATATTGGTGTATATGGGTGCTTGGAAATCCATAACAGGGCGGATGTATTCTTTGTAGGTGTGTTTAAGTGTTTTAGGGTGGCAAACCCTGATTCTACCCCGAAGGGCGCCCAGTAGGTTTGCGCGGTTTCTAATCCTATTGAGTACTCTTTTTACATCGGGGAGCCAATTGAGGGTTCTAGTAAAGATAATTCCTACTTAGGTGACTTCATCTTAGAATGTGAGTCTTTCTTGGTTTAGAGTGACTGAAATATTCCTGGAGGCAAGCTTTGGGCACTTAGCTTCAGTGTAATTAGGATATCGGAAGAGTATTGTTTGGGTTTTGGTGGATTGACGGAGACTCTCCACCGGTTCGCCCAGTTGGAGAAGTTCCAAAGGGTTTTGGATATGAGGCGAGAGGCCGTTTCGCTGTTCCGATTAATCGTCCAGAAAGCGGCGGTATCCGTCAATTGCGCAACGACTACTCCGGGTTATGTGACTTCGGAAATCATCTAGGGATCGGAAAATTGATTGAAGGTGGTGACCAAGGAAACCGCTTTTCCTTGGTCGCAGGAGATTAGGTTGCTCTTAGAGTCGGTTAGGTGGGATTTAGAGTTAACCTTCCTTCTGGTCAGTCTATTGAACTGTTGCCAGAAGAGTTTACCATTTCTATAATCTAGCTGGGAGGTGGCTTTGGTCCAAGAGCCTCCGGCGTGTTTGTTGGCTTCTCGCCTGATTAAGGCCTTAAGGCGATGTATTCAGTCTTGAGAGCCGGATCCCTAGATTGCAATAATTGACGATATATTCGTCTTTTCTCTTGGATCCACTTCAGGATGTGCCGTGGGAGCGGTTTTCGGGAAATGTCAATGTTTTTTTTAATGGGACAGAGATATCGACCGCTTCCGTAATTACGGAAGTTAGGTCACTAATGGCTCTCTGGGCTTCTTGGGTAGTTTTAAGATTGGGCGCAACAATGTTGTTGGAGATGTGTTCGGAAACACATTCCAGTCTGCTTTAGAAAAATCTTGAATGCTTGAGCTGGACAAAATGCAGCTTTGACCAGTAGGGGTATATGATCTGATGTAATCGTGGTGCCTAGGATGCACTCACGATCGAAATATTGAGCTATGGGTTCGAAAACTGTCATCTAATTGGATGTGGCGGGCATTGAAATCACCTAGGATAACAGCATTAGGGAGGCTGGAGGCTAGAGAATAAGAAATAAATGCAATAGGAGCGGGAAAGTGCACCGTCACAGCAACGCATTCGAGATGCTGTAGGTGCGCAGGAAGTTGAAAAGGAGTGGATGGGAAACAATTTTTAATCAAGAGGGCGGTTCCATGGTGGCTATTGTTTAGGAATGTGTGATATGTGTTGAATTGAAGTGTACATCTGTTTGTGAGTTTTGTTTTATGATGGAAATGTAAAATGTAAAAAGTCTTTAAGTAAGGGGCGTGTCCGACGAACGCCCCTGGCATTAGCGGTCCCTGCTAGGATATCCATTAGGAGGGAGTTAAGGATTGGATTGGCAAATTACGGCGACCTTCATCCGCGTACCAGATACGCAGATGTTAATCCTTCGTTGGGAGAAGTTTCAGTATAGCGAATCTAGGGTGCGGACAACCCTATCTCGTCGGTCGGGGAACATCTGGAAGAGGGAGTATTTGAGGATTTGCAGGATAGGGATTCGGTGTCGGGAGAGGGTTTTAGGTGGACTGTCTTCCCAGTCAGTCTCTTAGGAAGACAGAATAGGTACGATAGAATACTGAGAGGTTCCCGCCGCTTCCGGCACTTGAAGGTGTACGAAGGGTGAGCTTCCCCGCAGTTGTTACACCTTAGGTTAGCCGAGGATTTGCAGGAGTATCTGTAACTTTCGCCACAGTTGGGACAAAGGATAGCACGGGTTGGACACACCTCCTCAGCGGTATGCCCCACATGCGTGCAGTGGAACCATACTTGCGGACAGGTTGAGGGATAAGGGACCGTTCGAAACTGTAGTGTCGCCTGAATATGACGACACCGTGTGCGAGGAGATACCCAAGGGTGGTTTAGGAAGAGGTGATGATCCGGATAAGGGATGTGGGGGTGTTCGTCGCCCTAGCGGTGATGTGAAAGACCTTCCTCACGTGTGGAAGATCGATTGCACCGAGGATCTCAGGTTCTAGGATGTCCGTATCTACGTGACGAATCACGCAGGAAAAAGGGCGCTCTAGACGTGGAGTTGAAGGCATGGGGACCGGATAGTTGGGTCAAGGTTACTGTGGGATTACAAAAATGGAGTCGCCACCTAAGCTGTGTACTATCCGGCAAGGGAGAGGAGATCTCTAGGAGACAGGTGTGGTTATGGTTAAACGGTAAGTTCAAACAGGGAAGTTTAAGGGATTTAATGGAATTGTAAAAGGATGGGCAGTTATGGATTTCGGGATATTCCGGATGCTGAGCGGGTGTGGGTAAGAGGTCGGGTTTGTGTGTGTGTGTGTGTGTGTGTGTATGTGTGCGGGTTTGAGTGTGTGTGTGTGCGGGTTTCTGTGTGTGTGTGGGTTTGTGCGGTTTTGTGGAGGAAGTGGAACGTGTAGAGATGTAGGAATGTATAGATGAGGTGGAAATGGACTAGGCGTTTGAATGGAAGCGTGTGCGTGAGGATGGTGGTGGCGAGCCGAGAGTGTGTGCGTTTGTGAGGGTTGTGTGTGCTGTGGACGGGCGGCGTCGGGGGTTGGGGATACAACCGTTACTGTAGCTTGGTGGCGACCGTCCTTAACCATCGCGGTTGTTGTTAATTAGGTTTAGAAAGAGTAACAGAAAGAAATTTTAAAGAGAGGCCTGGTCTCCGCCGAGGTGCAGTCTCACACTCTGAGGAAAAAGACTTGGAAATCAGAGACCCAAATAGAAAGGGGAGCAAACAAGTGTTAAAACAAAACAATAAATTAAAATTAATTAAAAAATATTTTTATTAATCAGTACCTATTGTTTTACCTGATGTCCTGCTGTATTTAGCGGTACCGGTGTTCTTGATGCTTTTTTTTATTTTCGTTCTTCATTCCTGCTGTATTCCGACAGTTACTGCTTGGTGCTAATCTGTGGCTCCTCTACGGATAACTGTTTCTCGTATTATCTGTATGCGGGGAAGATCACGATGCCGGAACGATAACCTTAAAAACGCTAAGTCCTTTTATTGAAATTAAGAGATTTGTAATAAGAAACACTCTAAGCTCCTACGCTTACGTTCGATACCGAGGTTCGGACTGCCCTATCGTATTATAATAAAAACTTCGCTTTTATACTTCGTACGGAAATTAAATTAGACGCGATGTCTTTTGCACATGTAGAGAAGGGGGTTGGTGCGTACACAAACGTGACGTTCGTTAACATATCTGGATTCCGAAATTGAATAAATTGTTATATAAATTATTTTCAGCATAATTTTAAAATAATAAAAATTTATTCATCTTACTATTATTCTGGCTCACTACAGTATTGTATTTATTGAAATACCTTTAGAATTTTTTTTTACAAATTTTATTATACAATTTGCGACGGAAACATAAGACTTGGAAATGCGTCATTGATGACGTGAGCACCACTTTGTTTGGCTTTAACTGTATAGAGTCTTAAATGGATGAGTCATACCCAACTTTATTTGAATCAAACTTTACCTTCAAAACTACCAATTCGCTAATTTGCTGCATAGGCTTCAATTTGTTTCAGAATAGGTTTTACACAATAAATTAGAAATTAAGGTATTTTATCCCGTAAACAACAAGAAAAAGTAATTTTTTGCTTTATCAAAATCGATTATTGCTATTTAATTATGAATAATTAAGCACGGGTACGTGGTCGCACGGTTACCGTTGAAGTATCATAATAGATAATTTCGATTTATTACTTACGTCAAATTTGTTGTGTGTTCTATATTCATATTTTATGCACATACCGGTGTCTTGACATATACAAAATTAACATTGCTTAGAAAATGCCACATGTTAATTTGGCACCAAACACTTACCCATAAAATTACATGATTAATGATTTTTCTTTTGGTAATAATGAAATACATTTGTTTATGATGTTTGTGGAATCTAGTTTGTAATATAAGTATCCAAGATAAGATAATTCATGTACTTTCTCTTATTTATTCACCTAATTTGATTGACATTAGATCTACATCACACTACTCGCGTACACTCGCAAATAATATATTTGATATAGTCACAACCGGTGTGTTAAATTACATTGTTTCTTAATCTAGCCTGAAATAGGAACGCTTATAATGGCATATAGACCTATTTATCGTAACACTTTTATAACGAAGAATCTACATTTTTTTCAATTTCGTAATCTATGCAAGTTTATCCCATCCTCTGTTATGCAAGGAGGGTGGTAGACCACATGATGTAAAAGGATCATAAACGAGCATACGATACACATACAAGTAAGTCACGTTTGCCTCTAGACTACCATTTTGGACTGATTGACTTATGCAAATTGTTATTTCACTCACAATACATAAACGGAACACCCGGTATAATTTTGCATTTTTGAGAAGACCATAACGGGTACATTATTTTTGATAGTAAGGTTTTACTAACTTTAATCGCTATGGAGTTATTTCCATTTTATTCTAAGAAATGGCCTTAAAAGGCCCGACTACTAATTAGGGTGTCAAAATGTCACTATTTAAGCTGTACATTTTTTTATACCAGTGACGATAGTCAGAATCCAATGATTTTTCAGAAAAAAAAACACTTGTATAAATAATCTTCTAATATTTGTAGTAGATATGTAATCTAGAAAGACTTGAATTCCGCTTTTTATATCCACTAAAGACTAAAAACTGAAGAAACAACGTAAAGACTATGTACCGGGTAGCGAACTAAGAACGGCCGTCGGCCATATCTCAGGGATGGATTATAGCACACGGGAAAAAAATTTTTATAACAAAAGTGGCCTCGAGAAACGCCTGGAAATTATTTTCAGAATTGTAGAAGTTAAAATTTTAAAAAGCAAAATTTTTCAAAATTTACTCGATTAAGGGGCATATTTAATATTATAATCAGATTCCACCACAAATTCTGCATATTTTTTATTTGACAAGTTTTAGTCTATCTCTTCATATAAGGAGTGGGGGAGAGTGGGAATCTTGTTACGAAAAAACGCCTTTAATTCAGGTTCTGCTTGACCGATTTTAATAAACTAGATGTTGTTTGAGAGAGCTTTTGTTAAACAATAGTAGGTCTTTAAAAAGTAGACTAAATTAGTAATAAAACAGTAAAAACTGCAAGTCGATATCTTTTTCCTATCCTGAGATATCCAAAGAAACAGGTAAATGGCGGGAATTGTCCTTCCATCGTCTAGTAGGCTAGTTCGCATTAACCGAAATTATTAAATTTAGCCTGGATGAAAAGATCTTACATTGGTCTGCAGTAATTTAAACTGTTATCATACTAATGTTATGGTTGCCGCTAGATTACATAAATGTAATGATGTCGCTACTAACAATGAGAACAAATTATAAAATAATATGTGGATACGAAAAAGATATCGACTTGCAGTTTTCACTGTTTTATTACTAATTTAGTCTACTTTTTAAAGACCTACTTAAATTTTTATGCTTCCATTTAAAATTGTAAAGAGAAAACACAATCTTAAAAAATTTTAAACAGCGCCCTCTAGCGTTTATGTTATTAATCAGATTGCTCCAAATTTACAAATTTTCTATTGTTTAACAAAAGATCTTTCAAACAATATCAAATTTATTAAAATCGGTCAAGCAGAACCTGAATTAAAGGCGTTTTTTCGTAACAAGGTTCCCACTCCCCACCCTTATTTGAAGAGAAATGCAGAATTTGTAGAAGAATCTGATTATAATATTTAATATGCCCCTTAATTGAGTAAATTTTTAAAAACTTTGCTTTTTAAAATTTTAACTGTCCAGTACGCCCTCTAGCGGTGGACCTACAATTCTGAAAATAATTTCTAGGCGTTTCTCGAGGCCACTTTTGTTATAAAAAGTTGTTTTCCGAACCTGTGCTATAATCCATTCCTGAGATATGGCCGACGGCCGTTCTTAGTTGGCCACCCGGTACAATTAAATTTACGTAAAACAACAATAATAATATTAATCCTAAATTGAAAAAGGAATTAGGAATACCTAAAGGAAGATAAACAATTTTTAAATTCATAACAGTCTTATGTTAATTGAAGATGCTCGATTATGGCAGTCCTTGAGAATACATAATCTTGACATTGTATAATTTCAAGCACATAAAAACAAGATAAGTTACACAAAGTTTTAATCCTAAATTAAAAGGAATTGGAATACCTAAAGATAAACATTTAAATTCTAACAGCTGTTAATGAGATGCTCGATATGGCGTCCTTGGATACATAATCTTGCATGTGTCAAGCACGAGCGACTAAGGTTCACAAAGGTTTGTTCATTAATTTCTTTAAATGCCCTTCTTATTCTAAGTTTCATATCCTCACGTGTTGTAGGCGCAGTTTGGTACACTATTTCTTTACATAACCCCTCACAAAAAATACAATTTCGTCATATCTGGAGACCTAACTGACAAAGCAGTTTCTCCACCTATACCAATCCACCTAACTCCAAATTCATTATCTAAATACTTTCTTACTCGTACGCTGTAATGCTGTAATGCTGTAATGCTGCAACCATAATCTTCGTCTAGTGGCTAAAGGTATATTTTCCAACAGTTGTGGCAGTTCGTTTATTAAAAAATTGAGATAAGTATCCCAATTTACTCAGTAATCAAAAAAGTAGGGGCCAATTACATGTTTTCCTACGATTCCTCCACGTTTAAACACCACCTGAGTTGGTTGTCAATAGCTCTTCTAAAATGGAGATTTTCGTTCAAAATCGTTGTCTTTAAGTTCCTGAAGTACTGTCATATGGTAGGGATAAAATTTATTATTTCTTAGTATTTGGGAGACGTAAGTAAGTAGATTTTCGACTTCATGTAGCAGTATAGATAATGCATTTTCTTCATTTATTATAGCTTTCTGTAATTCCTGCTTTTCATACATAACTGTTTCGCTTTCTTGAAATGAAAGTTTCAATGCACGATAGTCGGATAGTCGGAATACCGGTGAGTTAGAGACCAAAAAGTGTTACCATCACCCACTGCGATAAAAATATATCATGTCAATTTGTTCCTGTTTTTTAAACTTCATTTTACACAACACAAACCGTATTTACAACGTTTAACAGTAACAATAAAACACACGTTTACACATTGTTTCGAAGTTGTTTCAGACAAATAGTTTTAATAATAAACATAAAATTCGATTATCTGTCTAGATTGGAAACAAATAATTAAGTAGACGATAATTTTTTTAATAATCGTAACATCAAAAAATGTTCGATAGATGAATAATCAATAAATCAACATCGCTACAAAAACATCTTATTCAAACTCTATACAGTTGTAACGTTGGCTTTGCCATATAAATACATACAATTTCAGAAGGGTATTTCTGCTCAGGTTCAAAGTCGATGTGGTTTTATTTTTTAGTTTACTATCCATTCTACCTTGTGCGGTACTCACTGTTTAAATTGCCGCGCTCGCGCTCCACTGACGCGTCGCGCGGCAGCTTTTCATCTCAAGCGGCAAAGTAGCACTTTCCACTCTTAATATACAAATACCTATTGCATAACTCGTATGTCGTTTAAAACCGAATAGAATACATCAGATTTACCCCAGTGAGTAAAAATGCGCTGTTTTTATTGCACCAGATCGGTTCTACAACGTCACTTGGGGTACACTATTTTTTCTGGTGGTCATTCCGTGCAAAGAATATAGGTTTGTTGCATTCTGATACTCTCCTAGTGAAAACCGAAGGAATAGTTGTTTACTTCTCTAATACCTAAAATTGGTGAAGGTTAACCTTTGTTGGTGTCCCTGAAAGGTCAAATCTCTATTCCCTGGTAGATAGCGTATTCCACCTAACAACGTCGTAACCAATTATTCTGTCACTTGTAAATTCAAATTTAATTGGAACACCTTTAAGGGTTTCGCAGCAGCCACACCGTCTAGATATCTTTCACTATTATTTCATATCTTTCCTTATAAATACATAATGGCAAATTGACACCTTGAATCTGACAATACCTTAAAAGAAAGACAAAAGTTATTAGTGTCAGATTTTAATACGTCTAAATATATCAAACATTCATTGGTTTTTCTTGGTTTAGTTGGATATCAATTATAATCTAAAAATACATTAGTTTTTTTGTCCGGTAACAAAAGTGTAATCGAACTAAACCTTTTTTAGTGAATAACTAATATTCCGAGTTTCTCCATGTAAAAATTAGCAATCTTTAAGGAGGATCTCCCACTGCTAAATAATCTGGTTACAAAATTTATTATTCCACAAAAATAAGTAGTAGGCTAGTTTTGAAAAAGTAATTTCTTCGGTATGCCCTGGCTCTAAGCTGTTTTCCTACGCCTCAAGGTATATGAATTACTACATTTCACATAATTACTTAATAAAAGTAGCTTTATATGTGTAATTAAATTTAATTAAAATAAATTGGCTGTATACATTCTGTTTTCAATGTATCACAACACAATTGCACTGTCTTTAAGAAATAGTAAAAAATTTTAAATTATCATTCTATAATATGTATTAATTATGAATTAGTATTATTTTTCATTATGGTATAAATCATAACATAACTTTCAATAGGAGGCTTTGACATGCATGTAATTCACATAGCAGGGTTGTTCTTTTGCGTTTTCACATAAATAATGGTGCTAGCAGTTATTGAAAAAAGATCTAAACGCTGTTTGAAGATGTATGTATAAATTCCTATGCTATGACAAGATTACCTCGTAAAAAACTAACTGTTTTTACATTTACAACGATTAGGGGATGGTGCTACTTTAAAGATATCTAGCAGTCCTTAAATAGTAGGATAATTACACTGTTTATTGGTCTTTTAAGGTTTCCAATTATCCTGCATCAAATACTCATCTGAATCTATTAGGATACGATTGACAGCAACTATAGTCTATGAATTGAATAAGCTCATCTCTAAGACCAAATTCTAACTTGTTTATGAAGAAAAAACAAACTGGCAATTTAATCTGAACGCTATATACAGCCACACATTCTATCGATTGACATAGAAACTGTGAAATGCTTGTTTTGTTTTTTGGGAGAGGGGTTCTCCCAAGTTAATAAAACACGAACAACACAAAAAATGAAAAAAACAGCGAAAGCCAATAGTTTCAATGAAATAATATGAGATTATCAATTAGAAGGTGTTTTTGGGCGATATTTTTAGACATCGGAAAAAATTTGACACAGACACAGACACAGACGCAGACGCAAACTCAAACGCATACGCAAAGGCAAACGCAAACACAAACGCAAACGCAAACGCAAACACAAACGCAAACGCAAACGCAAACTCAAACGCAAGCGCTGCAAACGCAAACACAGACAGACACAGATACGTACACAGACACAGACACAAACACAAACACAAACACAAAGACAAACACAATGACAAACACAAACACAAACACAAACACAACACAAACACAAACACAAACACAAACATAAACACAACACTAAACACAAACATAACAAAACACAAACACATAAACATAAACATAATACAAATACACATACACAAACAATATAAAACACAAACTACAAACACAAACACAAAACAAACGCTAAACGCAAACAGCAAACACAGACACAGACACAGACACAAACACAGACACAGACAAACATAACACAGACATAACAGCAGAACAACACAAACAGACATAAACATAATACACAAAGACAAACACAAACTACAAACATCAAACAAACAAAACAAACAATACAAAAACAAACACAAACACAAACACAAAACAAAATAAAAACAAACATAAACACAAACACAAACACAAACAAAACAAACACAAAACAAAACAAAACATAAATATAAACATAAACATAAATACAAAAAAACACAAAACAAACATAAACATAAACATAAAACATAAACATAAATACAAAACAAAACTATAAACACAAATCACAAATAAATACAACAAACACAAACACAAACATAAACACAACCAAACCAAACCAAATGCAAACAAACACAGACATAACACAAAACAAACACAGACAGACATAAAACAAACAACACAATCAAACATAACACAAAGACATAAATACAAATATAAAACAAATATAAACATAAACATAAACATAAACATAAAAACAAAAAAAAAAAAAACAAAAAAAAAAAAAAAAAAAAACAAAAAAACAAAAAAAAAAAAAACAAAAAAACAAAACAACAAAACAAAACAAAACAAAACACAAAACAAAAATACAAACAAAACAAAAACACAAACAAAAACAAAACAAAACAAAAAAAACAAACACAAACACAAACACAAACACAAACTAAACGCAAACAAACACAAACAGACAAACACAAACAAACACAAAACACAAAACAAACACAACACAACACAACACACAAACACAAACACAGAACAAAGACAAACACAAACACAAAAACAAACACAAAACAAAACAAACAAAATAAACACAAACACAAACAAAACACAAACACAAATAAAACAACAAACAAAACACAAACATAAACAAACACAAACAAACAAACAAAACAAAACAAAATAAACACAAACAAATAACAAACATAATACAACAGACACAACACAAACACAAACACAAAAACACAAAACAAACAAATAACACAAACACAAACACACAGACACAACACAAACACAAACACAAACAAAACAAACAAAAAACACAAACACAAACACACAAACACAAACACAAACACAAACACAAACAAAACAAAACAACATAACACAAAACAAAACAAACACAAACAAAACAAACATAAACATAAAATAAACATAAATAAAAAAATAAATAAAACACAAATAAAATAAATAAATACAAACATAAACATAACATAAACACAAACATAACAAACATAATAAAAGAACAAAAACAAAAACACATAACACAAACAAGATAAAGATAAACACAAAATACAAACACAAACATAAACTATAAAACACAAAAAACATAAACATAAAACAAACAAAAACAAACAAAACAAAACAAACATAAAACAAACAATAACAATAAACAAAACAAAATATAAACAAAACAAAACAAACACAAAACAAACACAAACACAAACACAAACACAAACACAAACACAAAATAAAACACAAACACAAACAAAACATAAATAAAAATAAAACAAAACACAAACAAAAATATAAACAAAACATAAACATAAAATAAACAAAAACAAACACAAACATAAAACAAAAAAACAAAAAAAACACAGACACAACACAAACACAAACATAGACATAACACAGACACACAGACACAAACAGACAACACAGACACAACACAACACAACACACACATCAAACACAACACAACACAACACAACACAGACACAACACAACACAACACAACACAAAAATAAACAAAAACAAACGCAAACACAAACAAACGCAAACCAAAACGAACAAACAAGACAAACAAACGACAAACACAGACACAACATAAACATACAACATAAACAAACACAGATAGACATAAACATAAATAAACAACAAAACATAAACACATAACACAAATATATAAATACAAATATAAATCAAAAATAAAATAAACAAAACATAAATATAAATAAAACATAAATACAAACAAACACTAAAAACAAACAAAACATAAATATAACATAAACACTAAACATAACATACAAACACATAAACATAAACACAAACACAAACACAAACACAAACACAATACAAAACAAACAAAACAACAAACACAGACACACAAACACAACACAAGACACAAACACAAGACACAGACACAGACACAAACACAACACAAACACAAACACAACACTAAACAAACATAAAACACACAAAAACACAAAACAACAATACAAACAAAATAAACACAAACATAAACATAAATAAAACAAAACAAAACAAAATATAAACAAAACATAAACATAAACAAAATATAAAACAAACATAAACAAAACATAAAATAAAAAACATAACATAAATATACAACAACAAATAAAAACACATAACAAACAAACATACAAACAAAACACAACACATACAACATAAACACAAACACAAATAACACAACACACAAATCACAAACAAAACACAACATAACAAAAACACAAACATAAACACAAATAACATAAACATAACAAACAAAACAAACAAAAAATAAACACAACACAAAACGCAAAGCAAACACAGACACAACACAACACAAAACAACACAACAACAAACAAACACAAACAAGACACAACACAGACAAACACAACACAACACAGACACAAACACAACACAACAAACACAAACACAACAACAACACAAACAAACATAAACATAAAACATAAACACAAACACAACACAAACACAAACACAAACAACATAACACAAACACAAACAATAAAATAAACAAACAAACACAAACACAAACAAAACACAACACAACATCAAAACAAACACAAACAAACATAACAACATAAACACAACACAAACACAACACAAAACAACACAACACAACAACACAACAAACAACACAACACAACACAAAACAAACACAACACAAACAAACACAACACAAACACAAACACAAACACAACACAAACACAACACAACATAAACACAAACATAAACAAAACATAAACATAAATAAAACATAACACAAACACAACATAAACATAAACAAAACATAAAATACAACATAAACATAAATAAAATAAAATATAAACATAACACATAAACATAAACATAAATATAAAATAAAATAAAATAAATATAAATATAAACATAAATAAAATATAAATAAACAAAATATAAATAAAAAAAACACAAACATAAACAAAACATAAACAAAACAAATACAAACAAAACACAACAAAACAATCAAACAAAACATAAACAAACATAAACAAATACAACATAACACAAACAACACAAAACAAACACAATAAACACAAACACAAAAAAAACAAACACAACACAAACACAACACAAACAAACAACAAAATAAACACAAACAAAACAAACAAAACAAAAAAATATAAAATAAAATAAATAAAATAAAATAACAAAATATAAATAAAAAAAAAATAAACATAAAAAACATAAATAAAAATAAAAAAAAAATAAAACAAATATAAAACAAAAAAACAAACAAAATAAAAAATAAAAAAAAAACATAACAAAAAAACACAACATAAAAAAACAAAAAAATACACAACAAAACAAAACACAAACAAAAAAACACAAACACAAACACAAACACAAACACAAACACAAACACAAACACAAACACAAACACAAACACAAACACAAACATAAACTCAAAACAAAATACAAACAAACAAAACAACACAACACAAACAAACACAAACACAAAACAAACACAAACACAAACACAAATACAACACAAACACAAACACAAACACAAACACAAAACAAACACAAACACAAAACACAAATACAAACAAACACAAATCACAAACACAAACACAAACACAAACATAAATA